>JBCIKM010156388.1:0-12745 GCA_039654465.1 Melibe viridis | reverse complement strand
CCTCCGTTTGTTTAGGAAGAAAAAAAGTTCCCATTTGGAGCCAGGAAGTTGAACTTTTTTGTTCCCCCTCCCCCCCCCCCCCCCCCCACACACACACACACTCACCATAACTTGCTGTAATGTATTTATTATCAAATAAACAGCTACTTAAGGTATAAAAATGATAGGTTCCAGTTGGTGCATTCAAGTTGCATAAAGTTGCCACCATCCTAAATTCGTTCGCATCCGTTCGCATCCGTTCGCATTCATTCGCTTCCATTCGCTTTCGTTCGCATTTGTGGCCAGCTACCCTCCTCTATTAGAAAATTCAAATATACTTTGAAAATAAAATATGATTAAGCCTAAAAATGCTTGCAAACACACAGCTAGTGGAAATTGTTATGCTGATGGACTGTCGAGTTTGTCAGCTGTTTCAATTACTAAAACTCGGCACGACATCTTACTCTCCAAGATGCATGAATCATGACAGTACCGCACTAAATACTGAGGGATGATAGCGACATTTTACTCTCCAAGATGCATGAATCAGGATAGTACCACACTAAATAATGGGGGATGATACCAACATCTTACTCTCCAAGATGCATGAATCAGGATAGTACCACACTAAATAATGAGGGATGATAGCGACATCCAGTTTAACCAAATCTATCTGCAGGTTGAAGTCTCCATTTAGAACATAATCTGCCATCAGAACAACGAACCCAATTCCATTGCACGTTTCTACTCCTTTTGTTTCCCTAAATGATTCCAGTTTTTAAAAGCCTCAATCTGGAACGATTTAACGGGCAGTCCATTCACCCAGTCACGTTCCTATACGTCAATCTGAAAGTGGTTTATAAATGGTTTGGATTAAAGTGTTGCTGTTGTTGGCGGATGTTGTTGGTGATGGTTACTCAGATCGTTTTAATTTACCCAAACCGCACACAAAGATTAACAATCAAATGGTTTTGGATTTCAAGTGTGGCGGCATAAAGAGAAAAAGCAGTCTAAAGTACCGTTGCTTCACGTTTTGTTTTTGTTTTCTTTCTCTTTTTTTGTTTGTTTGTTGAGAAATTCCGTTCAAATCAATAAAACCGAGATAAAAGTGATCAACATTTTTTTTAAAGGTTCAGACACATTTTGTATTCTTGTGATGATTTCCTCAACTGCTTGCCTGTTTTCTTCCTGTTTTGTGTGTCACTTTAATGGTCAAATATTTCAAAAGATGAAGCCGAAGTACCAAACCCTAACACTTACTAAGCATTGACAAGAAAAACTTGACAACTCATATATCTGTATTCTCTCATTCAACTTAAGTAATTTTTTATCGCTTAAAAGGAATCAACACACAGAGGAATGAAAAGAAAAGTGTTGGGAATGTTCCACAAAGATTTTTTTTTTCCAATTCGGTCCTTGACAAGGAAGCCTCTGCCCTGAAAGTATATGTTTCTTCCCCCGTCAACCATAATATTTGTATGCCTGAACATTTCCTACACTTGGGTTTTTAACACAAACAGCTTATTTTCAAAGCATCAATTAATTTCGGAGGATTGTATCTGGATGTCTAAAATCAACCCCGTTACAATGACTCCCTACCATGTGCGCCATGGTACCACCAACCCTGAGAAGAAAAGCAGCAAACCAGAAAATGCTCGCAAAAATAGAGGAAACTGCCGCACAGAAAATGGTCCATGGAAATGCCCAACGACTGCAAGGCTGAGGTAAAAAAAAACCCAGTCCTCAGGTCAAAACTTGGAGACTTCAAGCTAACAGAAGAGTGGAAAATATTGTGGAGCCAGAACGCCTCAAGGGAGGCGAAATTATATCAGACACCCATTTAAGATTCCAGATTTTGAGAACTGCAACCATAGGCAATGGGTCACCTGCAATCGCCTACTCACAGGACACTGGAGAACTCCAGCAAACATGCGAATGAGGGGAATGAAAGAGTCGGTGGTGAGGGCGGATTTCAAGGAGACACAGAAACCACGGAGCACATTGTGTTCCACTGTCCTGTTACAGGCCTATATATATTATGCTTTTCTTACTTATTTTAAAAATTGGTTTCTTTGCTTGTTTGTTTGTTTATTTTGTTTTGAATTTTGGTTTCTTTAGTGTTTTGTATGTTTTTTTAGGTGGTCGGTGGTCTCAATTGGTTTAATGCCGAGTTCGAGTGTGCGACAAGCGTGTTCCTAATATCTTGGGGACCTCTTTTGCTAGCAATCACTTTTACACATTATTACCACATTATGATATAGCAGTGGGTTCTAAATTCAGTCGTTCCAAACAGTACGCGGAACGCGTTTGATAAATTCCCCGCAACAATATAACAAACTACCTAATTAGCAATATCTATTAGTTAAAAACGTATAATATAATTGTCGTTATGTCATAAACCGTTTTATTGAAGAATCGTAGAAATAAACCAGGAAGAGTGTGTTTTGATGATTCAGTTAAAAAATAACGCGCACACAACATAAACAAAAGAAAACAAACAAACAAAAATTAACAACAAATTATTAACTTCAGACATGATAAAGATAAATTCAGCATCCCAAACTGAGAATTTAAAAGGAGAGAGAACTTAAAATAGATTCACAGAAAACTAAAACGTTGTTAGCGATCAGAGATCCGATGACAGACATCAAATAGAAATCAATAAGCAAAAAATACTGTAAATTTCCAGGAGTCATGATAGCATTGAATTGCAATTTTAAACAAGCAATACTTTACCAAAGAATAAATCTTATAAAGCACGATTCGGATCACCAGCTAGCCTTCCCCGCAAGAGGGGGTTATACCTTGGAAGAAGGATTGTAATCTTTATTACAAGGTTAATAGGAACTTTGCATGCCTCCAAGTTTTGGGGACTCTTCATTACCCCCCCCCCCCCCCCCCTCAACCTTCTTTCCTTTCGTCATTTTTCTTCTTTATTTCCAGCTGCTGTTTTCGCGAATTATTGAGGGTGACGCGTGCCAGGATAATCACTCCGAAAATTCGCATGTGGCCTTTTTTCTGCAATGTAAACACTTCTCGATTTGTCTGGGGGGGAGGGGGGGGGTTGGTGTTGTTTTTTTTTGTTTTTTTTTGTTTTTTTTTATATTGCGGCACAATGTAACCTTTGAACCTGAGTTTGTTTACGTTTCGGTATCCTCAATCCGTAATCCTACTTCGGACTGTTTTGGCATCCTAATATTATTTATTATAGCTAACTAATCCAGAAAAAAAATGAAGAGAGAGGGCTGTGCAGCGCTTTAATATATTCAAGAGTGACTTGGAGTTCTCACTGTTCTGTTGAAAGTTTAGCCTTAACGTCGAAAGAAAGCAATCGACAGTCATCATCATGTCATTGAAGAAAATCCTGACAACCAAGTCCGAAGGTTTTGCAGTGCAAAGCTTTAAGGATGTCCTAAGCAAATTCAAGTAGGTTCTTTTTTCTAACCAGATTGCTGTTATTTCTCGTCGGCAAAGACTGTTGGCTTGAGTCCCACAAACAGTTGCAAAATTTATCCGATCAGTTCTCTTGTAGGTAGGCCTTTATAGCCCATGTTTTTCTCATGGAAAACCAACTGATCCAATGATGCCTCACTCTTATTACATAGACAACTGAAAAATTCCACATTTTATTTCCTGGACCAAAGTAAGCAAACAGTCGCATAAAAGGTCATAAAAGAAAGGAAGAGGCTAGCTGTACTTAATGATGGCAAGACCACCAGTCTAGCCGTCCATTTTAGTACATCGGGACCGCCCCGAGGCCGCCGTGTGCGTTCGAGAGGTCGATGATCGGTGTGTTCTGCAATTCACAAGAGTTCTCGCGGCTGGCCGCGCTCTTCATCGACGCGCGAGCCGAGTGATCCACCGCCCGGGCCGTCCTGAAGCTTGACTGCCAGTCTTCACTAACCTATGATGACTACAATAACAAAAAAGTCACAAATAATGTTTTGAGGATAAATGAAATGTCTTGTGTGCAATATTTAAAGTATTTGGCTGGCAGTTGATTAACAGAGAATTGATATGGCTAGGCTGAGGCTACCTTTGTCCTGTGGTTTTCCCTGTAACTTGCAGCTGTGACATGAAAGCTCTCATTCACTTCAACTGAATCGCTGTCGAATGAAGTTACACAAGAATGGCGGACACGTCTAGACAATTCAGGTGTATTGTTTTGCATCATACAATAAATCTATGTAACACACAGGCATTTGAAATTTCACACATTTTCATGCAAAATAGACACAAGTAGGGACTGGATTACCAGTGAAAGTACCTCTTGGTTTGACGTCGAACATCGACTTGAGGGTAGAAACGAAATATTATTTGACCTTGTTGCACACTCTCAAAAAGAAAATTGATGAGCAATCAAGTAGTAATCAAAACAAAATCACCTAAATAATACCAAGTAAAAATTGCAGAAAAAAGAATTATGTATTTCAAATCTTTTTATTTCCAAAGACAGAGAGAGTTAAAAGAAAATAACCAAGTCCCCTCACATTCAATGTGTGGTATCTAAACCACTGACCAATGTGGCTGTTGGCGAAAGTGCAGATGAACCTTAATTCATTGACCATTGATGATGGTTGATTCTAGCCGGGATGAATGACTATGATGAGTGGTAAATGATAAATGGTATATATCAAAATAATTCCATTGTCAAGGGAAAATCAGATTTCTGTCAATGGGTTGAATAAGTACATGTAGACTCCTGGGATGGCCATCCGTAAGTACGGCTAGACTTTCAGCTTTGCTGTGCTTGTGTAGACTGGAGACCAAGCCACATTGTAAAAGAGATGGGACGAAAGTAGTATATAGGCAGAGTACTTATCTCTCAACCTCAAAGCTGCAGACTCGATAGCATTATCTGTATATATAGTCATTTTTCTGGTCTGTGGCTTCTCCCTTGTCTCATGAGCAGGACTGAGAACCTCTTAAGATGCATGATTAAGTCCTGTGTGTACAAGTTGCTCAAAATTGAAAAATTCAAAAAGAGCAGTCTGTGAGCCGCTCTCTATGCAGTTGAAATTCTAATCCAAATTAAAATCCCTTAGCCATGCATTTAGCTGACTTGTGCTTTGCACATTTTAATAGAAGCCACAGGCTCCTGACAATGATCCAGATTTTAGATAGTTTATAACAGAACCACAAAAACTTGCCTCTAAGGATGAATACTTTAAACTTTTTTAATGTGATGGTTGGTACTGTGTTAAAACTAAAAACCTACAATCTATAGTAATTTGTCAATTGGCATGTTACAGGCTGATCAATTACAGTTGATTTGCTTTCATCAGAAGTTCAGAGAGCTAAACCCTAGTTTGCCTTTAATTTTTCATTCATGGCAATTGTTGTGTGGACTATGGGTAGCTTATTCGTTCCATAGGAAACATAATATTTTTCAGACAAGTTTTTTAATTGCTGATTACCACTGACACTCAACTGGCAACCTGTTCTGTGCTCATTGGTTATGCTTAGCAGTCTAAAATTGAGTTTTAAAGTTGTAAACATGTATAATTTACTTCCATGATAAATGCTTTTGATATTGTTTGATATACTGTGATCTTAATGTAAATAAGTGTTTGACGAATTTTAAATTAAAAATTGTCTTTTAAGATATGTCTTAAATCAGAAAGATACTTTTTTAAAATTCCTCAGGAATGGATTTTCAAGTGGTTTTGATAAAGGAGCATCCTTATCAATTTATTCAAACGGATCCTTGGTTTTGAATGCAAGGGGAGGTTTAGTGGACGACAGACCACAAAGGCCATGGACAGAGAATACAGTCGGCTACTTCTTCTCTGGAGGAAAATTTTTGTCAGCTGTTGTGATTGCATCCTTGGTGGAAAAGTAGGACAGATGTACAAAAATTGTTTCAGAATTTCCTTCTTCATTTTTTTTCTTTAAAAATTAGATTTTACATCTGATATCATACATAATATAAATAGAGATATTGCCCATCGACAGTAATACTCAGTTCCACTGAGTCAGTCGATATAATTGAAGAAGGAGAAGAAGAAGAAGCTAGGCTGCACTGGTGAGTGTCAATAAGCACGAAACAGTACTGTCTGCAGTTGCTATATACAGTATATGATCCTTTTTTTTTTTTTTTTTTTTTTTTTTGTGGTTCTCTTATTTCTCTTCCTTACATCGCACATTATTTATTATCTTAATGGATGTATTTTGATGATTATAGCGATGAACCTATATTTTTTGTATATCTAGAAAGGCAGTTTATATTCTTTGAAAGAGTTTTCTAGTCAAATTTACCTACCTGGTATTTCTTTTATTCTGACATAACTGTATTCATTATCTCGAAATTTGAAACAGAAACAAACAGTAAGAGAAGAGAAAAGTATTAATTTTAAATGCACTTGTTTACTTCCAGAGGTTTTTTGAGCTATGAAGAAAAAATTTCGAAGTACTGGCCAGAATTTGCTTCCAATGGAAAAGAGAATATCACTCTGAGTATGCTGTTATCGCACACTGTATGTATTTCTGTAGTATACTTATTGTTCACTCAAGCAAGGATAGAATTTATACATAATATAGTTTGCTGTATTTTGATTAAAGACAACTTTTAAACCTTACATTGTATCATTCCCATGAAAAACTGAAAAAGTTATAATCTGGTTCAGATGTAAGAGGATGGAGGCTGGTGACTGTGATGGGGTTTGCTTTTGCTTTTAAAGTTAAAATTTGGGGGTGCCATCGTTCAAATTATCTCTATTACCAATATTTGTCGTGTCACATTTTTCTGACAGTATCTAGTTAAAACACAAAAAGGGTAAAGAAGAAGCATTTTCCAGTTTCCTCACATAATTCTGTCTCTTTAATCAGGCTGGACTGTCAGTTTCTGATGAAAATTATGAGTTACGATGGATGAGAGAGAGTCAAACACAACTGAAAGACTTTTTGCAAAAGCAGCAACCCCTTTGGGAACCAGGTAATCAAGTTTTCTTTCAATCCTATAATGATATAGAGCTTGTCTTCGAAGCAATCTAAAAACATTTTTGCCTTCTTTCTTTCAAAATTTATGACTTTCTTTAAGGCTTCATACAACTGTTTTTGTTCCGTTTGTATGTCGTAATGTTTTGCTGTTATGTGTGTCTGCGTGGAGGTGATAAGAAAAAAAAGTTCACTATGAATCTATCCTTGTCTTGATAAAAGGAAAAGAACAAGTTTGTTTGTTGCCTTAGACTCTAAAAGAATGGGATGAGAGGAAAGGACATATCAAATAATTACTCTGTTTTTTGGGGGTTTTTTCAAGATTCTGTTTCTTTTCCTGGGAAAAGTATCATTCATCTCTGCTGAATATTAAGAATAAAAAACCCCAACAATTTTTATGACAAAAAAAAAAAAAAGAAAAAGATAGAAAGAAGCTAACAAAACTTGCAGGGTTCAGTACTCATAACATATTACTCATTATTTGAATGAAAAAGAAGACTGTGTATTGAAATGAGACATTCACAGTGCACTCCATATTTGCTCAGGGCGCAGTTGGTGGGTGTCCCTGGTGGGCACTTCTACTTCTGTTTCTTTTCTTTTACACTGAAGCTATCGCCTTATACATACTGAGTACTTTGATCTTCCTGAACGATTATGCTGTCACGAGTGATGGCCATTACTATTTTGTATGGAGGTATGATATTTTATGTCATTGTAAATCATTTTTCTGTGGTGGTGATATGTGTTTTCCGATATGATGTTTATCTTTTAGTTTAAGTCCTCATCTCTCTGCTGTTTGTTGTTTGATCTGTCCCTCTTTGAATTAATTATCATCTTACTTTCCCCTGAGCTCCTCTATGATCCTCATGTGTAGTGGGGCCATAAAACTTCCAATAGACAAATAAACAAATGTATTTGTTCATCAAAGGAATACAAGATTGTCCGATGTTACAAGGGAATAAAATCCTCCTTTAAAAGCTACAATACAGTATGATTTTTTTTTTTTTTTTAATTCATCAAAATTAACTTTTAATCAGTGCGCTCTTTGGAAATCTTCTGTTATAAATTCTGTGTTTTTCTGAGAAGTTTATGCAGTGATAAAGTATAAGCTGGCACTTGAAGTGGATGGTTATCAAAGAAAAGGATGTAGATAAGTTCAGAGATGAGACAAAGCCATAGAAACAACGCAAAACAGGAGGGTTTGAAGTTATCAGGAGTGGGAATCAAACCCTGTACTTGCCATGGCACCCATCACTCGGTATATGCCAGGATGGAGGATCTACCACCTGAAATGGCGGATAGCTTAGTTGGCCAGGCAGCGGGTGAAGGGTAGGCCCCGGTTTTGATTCTCACACCTGACGACTTTCATCCTTCCTGTATTTTCCTTTCTTTCTATGGCTTTATCTCATCTTGCTAAACCATTTTGTTTGAGAAGTTTAATGAAAGATGGTAGGTGTGCTGATTCATTGTATTTGAAGGAATTATCCCAAGGGAGTTGGTTGATATCGTTTTTCTTTTCACAGGAAAAGAAATAGGATACTCAAACATCCTTGTTGGACTCTACCTCAATGAGATTGTTAAAAGAGTTGACCCGAAGGAAAGAAACGTCAGTGAATATTTTCATGAAGAAATTGCAGTGCCTTTTGGTAAGCACTGTTTTCTACCCAAGAGGAATATATTATGTGATTATTTAAACCAAATAAAGAGACGAAAGAAATTTTTCCCTTTTTTTTAGAACAGCCTTGGGCTTTATCATTTGAATCTTCTAACACAAGCCTAAACAAATTAATGGGGTTTTTATGCGATGGAGACCTATTATTGAAACTGTGGAAGGGGCTGGGGTTGGGGGAGGGGTAGGGATCAAGATAGCAGTCACCCTCTGAGTTAAGGAACACAGAATGTTGATGGTCTAGTGCTTTTGAAAGAATTTATAGAAATTGTGCCCTCAAAGCAAGACGACATGATTTAGTGAATATCCTCTTTGGGACCTAGAGTCAATTAGCTGTTCACAACCTGACACAGTATATAAAAGGGTGAATTATGTGGACTATGATCTGATTTTGGTGGAGTTTATTATGTTATAGAAAATCTGCCATTTTTAATCTGAATAGATTCTCTCTCTGTGTTGGACAAATGTACAATAAGTGATGATTTGCACAATGATATTAACAATAATTGAGAAAACCAAAATGTTGGTATCTTAGGTATGTATTGGTGATGACATCCATAAAACAGGGTTCTTGTATCAAATGAAACCCAACAGCATTTGAAAAATTACAACTACAATCTTTTGCACAAATAAAAATCCACTTTCAGGCTTTTAACACAAGGAAATTTGTTTTGTTTTTGGAATTTATTTTTTTAAATTTTGTTCTTGGAGCAATGATGGAATATTCTAAAAACTTCCATTCTATTCTTTTATTAGGTTTAGATATTTATATTGGGTTACCAAAGAGCCAATTCTACAGAGTTCCACGTCTTTTCTGGCCTCAGTATTCCAAAGAAGAGTTACAAAAAATGATGGTTGACTTTCAAGGGAATCAAGATTTCTACAGAAAATCCATTTATCAACCCAAAGATTGGGACAGTGTATGTACTCAATTTATACATTCATTAAGTCATTATGAAATCAGTGCATAACTCCAGTTCCACTCTGTTCCATCTCTACTTTTCTAATCTTTGGAGTGAACTGTATAAATGGCGCCTCACGAATGAATTTTCTATGTCTCATGTGATTGTCATGAAGATTTATGAAGCTAAATTAGCTTTTTGTACTAAACAAGTTTTTATTTTCCTCTTTATGGTAAAGAAGGGTGCAGACTTAGAAGTGGATTTTCTTCAAACCAGGTTTTGCGGCGATAGAACAGAGAGGAACTGGAATGACTATTGAGTAAATATTATGATTTACATAAAACATCTTAACTCTTTCTATGCCAAAGGTTTTTCCCAGTTGCACTGTGGAGTTTTTAGAGTGCGGTAAGACCCCAATGGTGTCATATGAAAAATGTAAGTTTAATTAAGAATTATGAGAAAAAGTTTATCATATCATTCAGAAAAAAATTGACTATCTTATGAACATAATTGGAATTAAAGTTAAGGGGAAAAATTAAGTATTTTAAAGGTGTCAATGGTATGTTTAAAAAAAAAATGCTCTATTTTTCATCACTACATGTATCAAACTCACCAATAGATTTTCAATATCAATACAGCAACATACTCTCAGCCTTAATTGTAAAATCCATTCAAATTTTTTTTATGAATACACATACCAAATTCTAAGAAGAAATAACAATTTGGTACAAAAATATGATCAATTATGTGAGGTGGAGTAGGTGATGTAACTTCGATAAAAATGAGGAAATCAGAGCAGATGATGCAAAAGCTGAATCTGCACAGCTTTCATCACCAGAACTGTCTAAACCTACACTTACCTCAGAATAATTATTATTGATATAACTAGAAGCCCAATCACAATGCTAAAGTTGATAAATAATATGTATTCGTGCATTGCAAACTAGGCGCAACTCAATCATCGGCAGCCATTTTGTAGCCGCTAATAGCAACGGATGGGAAACCGAATGAATCTCAACTTATTTTTCTCATTAAAACCACCAATATTTCTTTGTCAGGCGTAAGATGCTTTCAAAACAAAGCCAAGACACTCTTCTTTGTGAAGACACAAAAGTTACTTTTATTTAGTTACTCTAAAAACTGTGAGCTTCGATAAAATGGAACAAACCTGTATGGCACAGTGTGCGTCAGTTGGTGTGCAACTGATGTCGCGATGGCGCAGCGTGTGTCATTTGGCATGGAAAGAGTTAAAGCTAGATTTTTACAAATTGTAAACTTTTGTTAATAAAAGTAATGATTTTGTTTTCTACAATTGTTCAAGAGGCTACTTCCTAGCTTCTCCATTCCACTCTCAAAGATATTCTTTCTTCCAAATAAGTGTTCTGTATGATACATAATATAAAGCCTCAGACCATACACCGAGTTTTAGTACATAATAAGCTTGTGGACGACATACGTTGCTATTTTAACTTGATGATATAGTAAAGATGTCTTGTATAGCATCTGTACTCAGTGAAAGAGTCTGAGGCATTTAAGTGGGTGTTTTTTTACAATCATTAAAGTACAACGGACCTCAAATGAACTTGAATCAAACAAGACTCTGCATTGGGTCCATTAACTGATAGCAAATAAAAGGGATCCAACAAGCACCAAAATAGTTAACCTCTTCTCCATTGAGTACAGCTGTGACATCTTGGATCCAACAAGAACAACCAGTCAGTCCTGATAACCTTGTTGTATCCAAGGTCTACTATAACAGCAGGCACTGAATTCTTGAACAATACTTTACTCACTATTTTGAATGTTTTCACTAATAAATGTTACATGCTTTTTCATTTGATATTTGGAAATAACGATCATGGATTTTATTCTATTCCCTAACAGCGATGCAAGTTGAATGACCCTGAATTTGCCAGCTTGCCGTGCCCATCGAGTCATGCAATAGGAACTGCTTCTGCCGCTGCAAAGCTGGCAGGTATTCTGAGCAATGGTGGGAAATATGAAGGGAAAACTTTGCTGACCCAGAGAGCTATAGACCAACTTCAAAAGCCAATAATTTATCAGACTGATTGTATCTTTGGTACATTGTTCACCTACGGTCCTGGTCCAATGCTCATTCCAGTTCGACAGGGAAATAAGGTAAATACTTGCTACCTTCAGAAAATTATTTGATCAAAGTTATCTATTTAGTAAATAAATAAATGAGTAAACATGAACATTTATATACTGCTTATTCACGGTCATCACCATTCTCTAAACGCTTGACAATACCAATATTTTTGACAGAGACAAGGACAAGGTTGATCTACAACCAGATGGATCTCCATGCTTTACTACCATCTGATAGGATATAAATGGTAAAGTGCCTTATCTAAGGGCACAACGTCAATGTCCAGAGGCTATACTTGGGGCAGTGGGAAGTGACCCCAGGCATTTCCCCTCCAGATTCTCGATATGATCGTGATTGCTCCACTCTCGCATTTTAGCAAGTTGTATTGACCACTGTGCCATCAACGCCCCAATTGGTCTAGTCAATGTTCTTTCTTCCCATTGCATGGTGGTAACAATGTATTTGATTTTAGGATTATACTCTTCCAAACCTCTATGGTCCTTTGTTTTTACAGCGACAAAAGACCCATGGCTGTTCATAACCAGCTCCAACATTTTGAGATCTTAAGAGTTTTAGTCCTAATTTTATTTGCTTTGCAGAGTAGGAAAATATTGATTTAATAACGCATAGTTTGTGTAAAAACACAGTATCTTCCCTTTACTGAGGACTAAAAAGCACGATTGTTTGCAGTCTTTCAGGGCCTAATGAGTTAAAGAATAGACTAGCTACTCTGCTTCATGTCTCTAAAAACGCATTGTGTTCATTTCATGATTATTTATTACGGGAAGTTTATTATTACACCATGATTGAATGATACATACAAGCCTATGTATCTCACAAGATGTCATCATGACATGTAGGTTGTTTTTTGGGTTTTTTTTAAAGATTTTTCTTCAGGTATTTTTATCATGTAAACAAAAACAAATGAGCAGAACACTGGATTATTATGTAATTGCCAAAAATCATCTTTTAGGCAAACAATCCTAGAAATAAGTTATAAACTTACAAACTACGGCATCTCAGATGAAGTTTTAAATTGGATAAAATCATTCCTCCATGGTAGAGTACAAACTGTCTTGGTGGACGGAGTGGAATCCGACCAAGTCCAGGTAAAATCAGGAGTACCCCAAGGTACTGTTTTGGGCCCCT
>JBCIKM010156277.1:0-10648 GCA_039654465.1 Melibe viridis | reverse complement strand
CCATAACAGCAAAATGGTCCACGAAGACCCAGGACCTTTAAACCCCTCTGGGTACAAAAGTCCTCAACTTGTGACCTACAGAGAGATGATTTGCACTACAAAATAATTTGAATGACCCCACAGAGAGATCATCTACAAAAATTACAAAAAATATCATCTTCCCAAAAACAATGAACAAAAATAAACAAAAACTGCCACTACTGAACAAAAATAAACAAAAACTATCGCCACCACCCATAACAGCAAAATGGTCCACGAAGACCCAGGACCTTTAAACCCCTCTGGGTACAAAAGTCCTCAACTTGTGACCTTGGGCTTGGTTATGTACAAAAAAGCATGAAATAGGTGATGACCACTGGTACCCAAACAGACAATAAGAAGAGGACACACAAGAAAAGGTGTAAGGGTTATAAGGGTTGCAAGGCAGTCTCCTCAGTGGAAACCTAATTTTGGAGCCTTGAATATTTAGGCATCCTGAAAGCACCAATAACAAACTTTTACTTTTGACTATCATCACCATCACTCTTCACAGTCAGTACCACAGGCTTCCACGGTGGAGTGGATTATGCATTTTTATTGTGTTGGTGCACTTGATAGATCGTCAGTGTGACTGTCACTGTCATAGTCAGCGTGGTTTCTTTCTCCAACCTACCACCATCTGTTTCATGGTCTATAACCATGTTCACTTGATCCTCTCATATTCACATATTTTTTTTACCGGCTGTAGCTTGAAAGAATTGTATGAATAATATCAAATTTTAACTCCAAACTCTTCATACACATTTGCTCACTTTTCTACAGTGTTTCTATTGGATGGGTTTTTGTTTGTTTGTTGGGGTTTTTTTTTGACTGTTGTTGCTGTTTCTTTTTTTTGTTTTTGTTTTTTAACAATAATCCCCACAGTCATGGTGGCTTTGTTGAATTGCATCCAGACGGGGATGTTCAAGATGAAGGCGAAATTTTTCTCGATGTAGGTACCCACAGACCAGGGGGACAATGGCCTTGTGGATAAGACATTACACTAGGAGCCCAAATGTCTGGAGTTTGAACCCCAATGACACGTCATCCTCTTGGCAAAGGGCCAAACAACACATTTCTCTCTTATGATTCTCCCCTGAAGCTTGATGAATAGTCTATTCTACTCCCTCTTGTGGCACAGATGAAAATGTACAGAAAATCGTATGAGCACAGTGCCAAGGTGAGTCGAAGCCATAGAAAGAAAGGAAAAAACCAGGAAGTCGTTGAGGAGGGAATCGAACCCATGACCTGCCATGGCACCCATTGCCCGGCCACTGCCAGGACAGCGGGCCTACCAACTGCTTGGAGGATGGCTATACCATTTTCTGTTTATTTCCATTTATTTCCAGTGCCAGCTCCTCTATTCTTCTTTTGTGGCATCAATAAGAAAGCGGAAAGGCTTTTTTTTAACTCATCATAGAGCAAAAGGGTCCAATGAAGAGAAGATTGTCATTTTTCTGGATGCAAAATTTGACGTTAGCCACTATACAACTATTATGGTTTTTATTGTTCATCCCAACATTCCTCACACTCACAATTCGGTCAGAATTGGGTGTTCAAACTGTCTCTGCTTTTGGGGTAATGCATGGAAGTGTAAGCGGGTTGGATCTGGATCAGACAGAACAAAAACTTACTACATAAGGATAAAGTGACTTAAATGACCGTTAGCCCATGTGGCTCAGTTTGAAAGAGAACTGGGTTAAACACACAAATCCTAAAATACTCCGCAAACTGAAGTGTCACGGGTTCAAATCCAACTGGTGCCAAATTAAAATAAGGGAAACAAGAAGGCACCAAGTGCCTTTCATTTTCATTGAACACACAAAGAACTGAGACCCTTAGCACACCAACTCAGAAAAATTGGGAAATTGTCAAAAAATAAGAAAGAGGAGAAATTACCAAGGACGATATTATTCTTAGCTCTGCATATTTATTTGGTACAGAGAAATATGTACACATCAAATTTCATTCATGAGAACAATAAATATTAAATAAAAAAAAAAAAAAAGATTAAAAAACAACACACTACACAAAATGATTTGACAAAACTTGCCAGCATAGCACTAGCAACTAATTTCTACTCCATAATGATATAATCTATACATGATGGGATTCCTACTGATTTGGAATACATGACAAGGGGGAAAAAGAAGTAACTGAAATGTATAAAATTAATCATCACATGAAAGCATCAGGTTACAATTTCAGGTGAAATAACTAAGACGTAATCCTCATGGGTATAAAAGATGATATATTCCTTATATTCCTCATGCTCAAGCTCCATTATCCAGAATTTAAATCTTTTTTCTTTTTAATTTTTACCTTATGTGTAAAAAGTATTCCTCATTTTTTTTTTTTTTTATAGGAAGAGAAAAGGATAAATAAAGAATAGGATTTTTACAATTTTTTTTTAATATGGGACCTGGGGAAATATCCTATTAATATGAAAGTTTGATGGCTGCATGTTCGACAAATACACGATGCACTGTATTCCTGGTTTCTTTTAGATCTTTTGATAAAACCCTTCTATCACTTTCACAATAAGGATTAAGAATGCATGAAAGAGAACATCAAATCATGATGTTAAATTGGATAATCACCAGCGTCCCTATCACTGTCATGCAGGAAATATCGACATCCAAATGAGCATACACAATCATGGACTAGATAAACAGAAATCAAAACCCATTCATTCCATACGATGGTCCCACAATAGTTAGTTGATCAATATGACTGAATTCCAAAGTCACAATCACGTTCATTCCCGTAATATTTGCTCACTGTACAAATAACTGGTTAAATTAAGATTTTACAAATAAAGCTTTAATCAAATTTTACAAATAAAGCTTCAATCACGATTCTGGGGAATTACCAGACATCACACATTTATCACCATTTTCTGAATAAAGAATATTATATTATTACTATTATGGTTTTATTTTCTTTTTTTTATACAAGTTTGTACACGAAACCTCAGACAGACAGACAGACAAAACAAACAAAATGAATCTTAAAGACAACATCTTGATCTGATAATTTGAAAATTGCAATCATCTTTCCAAGAAAACACCTAAACCTACTACTTCTCTGAAATCATTCTAATCTAAACATCCTTATCCAACATAAATTCAGTTTAAAAGATGGATGTTAACCAGCATTATCTGTCAAACTTCTACTACAATAGGAAAAATATGTTAGAAAAAAACCCTTCTTGCGTATTCTTATGATTGCATTTTTACTTCACATACATAAACGATCTAATGTACATTGTGTTCAAAAGGTTTGGTTGTTTTCATTTTTTCTTCATATCAGTGGGAAGACCTGTCTTAAAATATGGGAATGTAGCTGTCAATTTTGGCTCGATGCCTTTGTGCAACACATTCTGAAATCCAGATGATGTTTCGTATTTCCTGTTCCTTGAGGCGGATGTAAGCGTAGAAAACTCCAAACTGGAACTGTTGCATGAAGGCTTTAGTCATCAACTTCACCTTAAAACAATAAGAAGACAAGATTAATGTGAAAATCAGAATTTGTTCACAATGATTTATCTAAAGACACGGATGTAAATGGAAAACGAAAAAAAAATTCTAAAACTTCTCAGTTAAGTGAATATAGCCCAAAAGTCAACATTATGCCTCTCACCTGCCTACCATAACTGCATTATTGTTCCTTGTCCACACAAGTTTTATTGTTACTTGTGCATCCAGAATTACCACACACAATTTCTCTTCAGTGGCATAACGGGTGCCCTTTCTACCATATGTTCTAGTGCTTCAAGAAATTTGATCCTTGCCAATGTAAAAATAACTCAAAAAAGCGATGACAAAAAAGCCACTATCTAACTTAGTTGTATTTCATCCAAATAAAAAGAATCGTTCTCATAAACAATCGCACAATCGTTGATAATAATACAACTTTCATGTGAACAAAGATAGACCATCGGTAAACGTAAAAGATAAAGGATTCGCGGAATAACCACTTGAACAAAAGTACCTTAATAAAGATTGGAATAGACTATTTAGATAACTGTAACCACAAAAAGGTAGCATCTCTGCAACTCTAGTAAGTAGCCCATGTTGTGAGACAATACTTCATTCAGCAGACTCGGCCCGCTACAGCTTGACCTTAGACTGGGTATCTTTTATAATTATATATGCTTTGGTTTCAACCCCATTCATACTCTCTTGTTGAAAACTTTCGATGAAAAAATAAAACTAGGCCAAAATAAAGTAATTTTCCCACAAATTAAAGGGATAACTTAATTTTCATGTAACTGATCAACAAGCGTTTCAAAATAACGGAACGTTTGTGAGCGAGTCGAGGGACTGTTACTGAAAATAGCCACGTCTCTGATTCAGTTTTGGCACTGAGTGAAATATCCTATTCACATAACAAAAGTAAAATCAGCTTCAGAATTTTTATTCAGAAAATTGACAGCTCTAAAACTTTACCAAGTTCCAATTTAAAATTCATAAAATTTGTTGAGACAATACTTATGATGATTAATTGACCTGCAACTCTACCCGCACAACAACTTGGTGGCTTTGTGGTATTTCAATGTATAAAAAGAAGACACCAGAGTGCGTACACACATATTCAACAAATACCATATTCAATTTTGATTAATTTCTAAAAAATTAAGTGGAGGACTGTTAAAAAAAAGGAGTGGCTTCCTTTTTACTAAGCATTGACAAAAATGTCGAAATCAAATAGAGTAATGATGAAAAGACTGTTTAACTGCAATAAATAAGAAATGATGTTTGTTGTAGCTTTAGTCACAACCTGTGATAAGACAAAAAACTCCACACAAGCTGTACTACGAAAGAGATTTGTCTTCAATGAAACCTCAAGTTGTGTTTGTTGTCAACAAGCCATGCATCTCGATTTAGTTACAAGCACTTCCAAAACTTCCAAGGGCAAAGCCACTATTGTCTTAATATCGAGTAATACGGCTTTGGTATTGCTCATTACACCACGCAAGATTAGGCACGGTGGACTGATCATCTGCCTGTCTTCATTTCTTATGATACAGAGTTTTTCCCAGCTCCATTGCAGAGCTGGGTCCCGACACTGCTAAGGTAGTATGAAGGGATATGGAGTAGGCATCTAATTAGAGAAACAGTAATCACAGGACAGTGAGCTGATGCAGCACGACAGCTGTAGTAATTTCCCCAGCTCCACTCCAATGATGAACTTTTCTCCAAATTAACCAAATTATGTTTTCAAGGTTTTAAAATGCACTTTCCCATGGGCTTGGGAATGTAAAGCTGCGACAGATGAATGGAGGAATCACTTGTGGTTTACCTCATACTCAAAGAACTTGTCTTCCAATGTCTTTTCTCCTGGATTGGACCCAGAGTTGTCAAACAGCTCTTTGTATTGCTGTAAAGAAATCAGATAAACACAATATGTCAGGCAATATTCCTTTTAAGAATTGAGAGCGCAACATTATTTTTCATTTCATAAAATCTCCTTTTCAACCCATTAGTTTTTTGCAATATTTTTTCTGTCCCTTGAAAAATGTGAAAAGTGGGAGAGCCACAATAGAAAAAAATTCATCAGAGCACTGATACTGTTAAAAGAAACATTTTTTATTTTATTTTTCTGAGTAGGTATCTAAATCAATTAGGGGAGAAAAAAAAAAAGACTATTATGGAGATTACATCTCTGCAGCTTCTGACATAAACTGTCTCTTGTTAGAAAAAAAAACCAAAAACCATAAAAACAGCACAAGTATCACATTACGGTCTTACCGGATAGAACTCTGCCACCGCCCGGACCCCTTCAAAGTCGTCACACTCTCCGAGCAGCTTCAGGCCTGATGGGTACAGGTGGCCACAGCGAGGAAACAGCTTGATACGATCTTCCTTGCTCAACTCGGTCCCGAAGGAGTTGATGGTGATGATGAAAGCTCTCCTGTCTGCATCAAACTGAGGTAGATGGAAAGAAGAAGAAAAGAAGTTGGACATTTTCAACTAAGCTGCAAATCAATACTGGGGTAGTTAGTTTTTTAAAGATATTTTTATAAGAGAGACTACAGCTGTCTAATTGTCTTTTTTTTTCTTTAAAGGTAAAACAAAGAAAGAGAAAAAAAGCAAGCCTTTCACTTTGCAACTTTTACAATATTTCAAACCTCAATAACATAACAAAAACAAGAAACCAATGACTAGATAAATGTGTTTGGCTGTTGTTGTTTTAAGTCAACAAAAAAATACCTATTGGGTGAATAATATAATATCAATTCTACTGAAATAAAATAAAATAACCACAAATGGTATAAAACCTTGTATCTCCATCAGATTGGGTACAATTTGAGTAAGTAAGTTCAAGTCTGTATCAAGGATATACACAAAATATATCACTCTAAACAATTTTTTAAAAACTCACAGCGAGAGCCTCACACATGACCTGCTCCGTGGCGCCACCTTGTTTCTTGCAGAAGTTGTAGAAGTCTTCCAAGTACGACTGGAACCAAAATCGAAAGTTTTATAAAGTTACATCTGTTTCAAAGAAGGAAAAATCTTTACATAATCCCACATGATACAGTGGAGGACACTTAAACAGCACACTCTTATAAAGTAGTGATGATTCCAAAGGGCAGGTTTTGAAGCACTTCATTGGCTGAGGGAGAATACACAGATCCCGACTGATATAAGGAACTATAATGGTACAACGAACTCATTTTGATTGTCCCAAGCTGGGTTTTTTTTCATAAATGCTCTGCAGTATTCATGACGCACGTATCAATAAAAAAAAAAGGACACAGCTTCTGAACACACACACTTCTCAATGACTCAAGTCTTGCTTTTTTCATTCAGGGGGCAACAATACAATCATGCAACAAAACTTTGAAGGAGGATAAAATGACAATGCAAGTTCACTTATAATCATTTCCCATTGTAAAAAGCGGTGAAATCACTCACTTTGTACAGTGTATTCCTGATAATTTCCACATTCATTTCATCAAGATCTTCAGCAGATATACAATCCTTCACATAAGGAGCTGAAATGAATATAACATACACATCTTCACATAAAATTAAATCTAAACCAATATAATTGAATATTCAATGAGCTATTTCATATTACTAACAGAAAAAGAATATAGTTCTTATGAATAATGCATAGTTAAATCTTCAAAAGATATACTTCCTAGTCTCTGGGGGATGAAACAACAATGCATGATTAAAACTGATTCTTTCAAAAACTTGTAAAGATAAGGAGAGTGGTATTAGAGTTTCTTAAATCCATGAACAAACAAAAGTGGACACTGACAATACAAAAAAATATAGTTGCTCAGAAAATCTTCAAGGAAAAATCTTTCACAAAACACGCACTGAGAATCTAAAAGATGAGGAAAATCATTCATAGAATGTCTCCTCTCATTCAATTTCTTTACTTTATTGGCTGATTGACCAAGCTGCTCTTCACAGGGTAAAAATACTAACAATGGATTTCATTCCTAAAACTCCTATTCCACACATGTGACTTTAGGTGCCCTATACAACTAAACACAAATAATTGTGAAAATGTCTTTACCCACCCAAAGGAGTGTCCACAAGCACGGCATTGTACAACATGATGGAAGTGGTGGCCAGGTTGATGGCAGCAAGCTGTTCAAATGTACCCAGAGGATGGCACTTGGGCAGAAGCTCGTGAATGGGGCGGCCATGGAGGGTGCCTGTGATGAGGAGGATGACGTTGTCTATCATGTAGCTGTACCTGTGATCAAATGAGAGAGACATAGAGAAAGAAAATATATATAAATAGTAATAATACACAACTCTTATATAGCCCTGTACTTCATAGAAATAAGCTCTGTCTTTTTTTATCACAATTGTAAATGACCATAAATCTGCAAGAGATTCCATTTTTCTCTCTAGGTAAAAAAAATACACTTTTCAAAGTGACGAGCATAGATAACAAGCTTTGACGACACTTCCAAAGGCTTAATTTAGAAGTGATGATCAACTTTTCAAATCATTCATGTAATGTTGAATTATTTAAAAATGTTTGTTGTTACTCTTAACAAAATGGAGTTCTTCAAGAGTTTTGATCTGAACAGCTCTCACCGTTTCTCAGTTAAAACATTGACCATCCTCACAAGCTTTTCATAAATTTCAGAACAACAAAAAAGGTTTGACTCACCTGTAGATTTGTTTAAAAATTAAGCTAACTAGCAAGCACTACTTTGAGCACATTGTTACATGAGAGCTGGTGAGTAAAAAATTATCTATCTTAGAAACAACAATATCAATCTAAAAACTAAGTTGTCCCACTTGTTCTGGTATTAATTTAATCAAAAGCTATACAGTTCATACTTGATGTAGTCCAAAAAGGTGGATAGTGGCTCCAAAGCATGAATGCGCATGTGTTCAACTTCAACCACCAATTTCTCTCGTAATTTATCATCAATGACTGACACAGTGAGTGGACTCGGCTCATTGGCGAGGAAATTGCCATAATCTGTAGACTGCAGGTGCAGTTTGAGATCTGAAATTTTTAAAAAAGTTTGAAACACACTGATTAAACTGATTTCAATTTGTAACTAGATTCATATATATCAATCAACTTTTTTATCTAAATGCTAAGGGTTATAAACTTCAAGAAACAAATTTACAATACAACCAAAACAAAACAAACCTCATCCTCATAGAAGCTTTCAGTCACTGTTCTAGAGATTCAAAGAAAGCATGAACGCTGTTGGATACAAACCTAAAAGTTATAGTGATGTGGTGTCCCAAATACACAAAATATGGAATGAAACAATTAGCTCACTAAACAGGGAACAAGGTTTTCTACCAAGCGTCCCTAATGACCATACCCAGGACAAAAGCCAAGCTAGTCAAAATGACCATCACTACAGTTGAATTAGTAACTAGTCATCACTGGCAGATTTGTGAACATCCACCGAATACTGCCTTTTCAGAGTCTGTTACTATAGATGATGTCCCCAAAGTTCATCAGACAACAAAGTACTTCCTTCAATCATGAACCTCGATAGAAATTAGGTAATTACAAACATCAAGGTATGTTATTAATGCATTTCGTTTGAGAATGGTAAATTGCACATTACGCCACGCAAGATTAGGCACAGTGGACTGATCATCTACCTGTCTTCATTTCTTGTGATCCAGATTTTTTCCCAGCTCCTTGGCGTTGGGTCCCGACACTGCTAAGGCCCTATGAAGGGAAAAGGATAATAAAACAAAACACGCCCCCGTTTTGCGCTATCTGTCACCTGCTGGAATGGTATCCACTACCTACGTATTGTGTCAGGTTGGGCTTGTTAACAGGAGAAATCTACTCACTAGAGGCGATGAAAACTCAAGTTTTAGACCAATGATACCATAAAATCACGTGTTTGTGACGGTTTGACCTGGAAAGATTGAAAGGGAATGGACGATAAAAATAGGCAGTAAACATGACACGACTGAAAGTTCGCTGATAGAAACCGTGAGCCTCACTTTGACACACAGCACAGTTGACATGCGGCAAAAGTCACTCGAGAACCTACTCTGGTCAGTTATAAGCCGACCCCAAGCCTGTATCACAACCCAGGGTGGTTTCAAAACTTCAAAAACAAGGGTTATCACATTAGGGCTGAGCAATCAGTCTTCAATTAAAAAGTAAGGTCAAAATCCATGAGGTGTGGCAAATTTCATAACTGTAACTTAAGAGACTTTTTATGCAATCCCATTTTGAAACAGCGAATACTTTTTTCTGTCCATTTGCATAGTCAGTACAGTCTAGACTAGATAGTCATTCCTCTTCCTCCGAGACTTTCGACCTGTTTCACATCATTCATCATGACTTCACATCATTCACCATGACTTACCTTCCAAAGTCTCACACTGAACAAGATTCAAATAATCTCCTTGTTTCAAAATCCCAGATTTAAAGCCCCTGACTAATCCCTCGAGATAGCCATGGTCAATATTAAAAGAAAGTTCGGGCATCATCTTTAATTCTTTTCTAAATAAATCGGCATTCAACAAATGAATGTAATGGTTCCTTCGTCACCGGAAAGAGCACAAGACATAATAAACAGCTAATCACATGACGATTCCAACGCCACCGCAAAAGATTTTTAAAGGGAATTCACTACAAAATCTGTTTAAAAATGTGTCCGACCGCTTAATTTCAAGGATTATTTCCCTTCCCTTACAGAACTCCGACAATCGACAGAAGTCCAACGAATCGTTAGAGAGACGGATGGATGACCCAGTGGCACAGCCATTTTCACGGTCTTCCATTGTGGATGTGGCGATGACATGCTAAAGCTCGCTGTGCCGGCAGCGGCCAAGCTACAGATGCAGTGACAGTCCCAAGGTTCGAGTCCCACTTCCAGAAAACTTCACACCCTCCTCCCCTCCCCCAAACCCCCGGGCCCCTTCTATCGATGGCTCGCGGCCAACTCTATTCGATTTTCAACTGCCGATGGTTCTTTTACGTGTTCATCGTGTTGCACGTAAAACCACCGAGTTTATTGTCCGTCTCTGAAATAGGACAAGGGACTTGACCCGACCTCCTTCGGACCATGGATCTGCTTTCGACCAGAAAACACACACACACACACACACACACACACACACACACACACACACACACACACACACACACACACACA
>JBCIKM010156276.1:0-22500 GCA_039654465.1 Melibe viridis | reverse complement strand
GGCATCTCACAACACTATGGAGGGAATGGCACAAATCTCCCAATGACGGCTCACTCCAGGAACCAAGCGGGGCACTTGCCAATGAGAGAGACCTCCCAATAGAGGACTGGTTGACCCTAAACCAGGCAAGATCCAAGGTTTGGAAGAACTGGAAAAACCTGCACATATGGAATCTTGCTCCTACGAGTGAATGCCCATGTGGAAGATGGTCCGTCCAGACCACGGAGCACATCCTCAGTGATTGCTGATTTGGGCCCATGGCTTGTTCGGAGGAGGACCTGTGAAACTGCACAGACGCAGCAAAAGCCTGTATCCGGTGCTATGGGGACACGCTATGGTGACTTCTTTTTTTTTTAACCAAATTTTAACTCTTAATGCTTTTCTTCTTATCAGACCCCCAAAATGAGGAAATGCTGCGTATGATTGACAGTGCCACATTCTGCATGTGTTTGGATGACAGGCACCCGTCTGACCCTGACGACATGACCAGAACATTCTTACACGGAGACGGAGTCAACAGGTCAACACTTGCATTTGTTGTTTTAGACTTTGCGGCATGAGGTGTAGGTATAGTCATGTGTAAGAAACAAGAGCCTAATTTTTTTCTTTCTTTGAGAAAATTGAACCCATAAATAAATACCAAGGTGCTTGTCCCACGGATAGCTGTTGCTTCAGTATAGCCACCAATCTCTAAGCAGAGTGGAAAAATAATGTCTTGTTGCCAAATTGTGCTATTAGGACGCTGTCAGGGCAAAATTCCTAACACTGACAATTATTATACTCTGGAAGTCAGTTAAATGGAAGAAGAAGAACTTGATGCTTATTTTGTTTCATTCTTTCTCCTCTTTTCATAAACGAGAAGTCCTGTTGAAGCCTTATGGCTTTAATTATATCATCTATTGCCAAGTAATAATATAGCATTAAATTTTGTATTGCGCATGTCCACTGGATGGCTCTTCAGTTTCTCACTTGCTGAGCTTGAAGCCACTTTTTTATAGTGGCGAATGGCTCAGTAGGTGGGCCTGCTGTCCTAGCAGTGGCCAAGTGATGGGTGCTGTGGCAGTCCCTGAGTTTGATGCCCTCCTTGGACAACTTTCAACTTTCCTGCTTTTTTCCCTTCCTTTGTATGGCTTTCATTCATTTCCACACTGTCTTTACTATTTTCTTATATTGTCATCTATTTTCTAGTGCCAGCTCCTACTTTCCTCTTCAATTCATGTGTCACTTAATTTCCGTGAAATGATTTATCCGCTCCTCTCCCTCCCTTTCTCCATACAAGGAAGTCCAATTCAATCACCCGCCTTGCATGTGATAACGCAAACGATAGTCCTCTCACACTATCACCAATGAAGGTGTTGGGGAGCCGGTGCAACTCAAAAATGGAGGTGGTTAAATTTGTTGCCTCTAGGCCTTACTGAAAATGTTGGTTTGGAAAGCTGTCCATTTCTTAATTCCTATGAAATTTCCCAAAGACATTCCTTGGGATTGAGAGGTTTTTTTCTATATATTATTTGCAATCTACAGATGTCCAGCAGCTGAGGAGTTCAGTATTATACAGACAGACAGACCGTAGAAAATTTTATTTTAGATCTTTACTTCTATTTATCCCTTTAGCTATTTTTTAATGTAGTATGGAAGCTCTTTTTGTTACTTTATAGCTCTGTATTGACTTGTGCTGTGATAAGGATTTTTATGTTATGTGAGGAATTCAGAGAACAAATGGTAATTGAAAGGCAGTGTATAGCATGTATGGTTAACAAGCGGCCTGAAGTTGAATTCATTTATTGATTCCTGTGTTTGATGCTAGTGTGTTCATTCCAAACTCTGACTCCTTGTTTGATGCTATTGTGTTCAATTTAACTCATCCCCTGGTATTAGATTTCCCTAGTCTGCGGTATTTTAAAAAAAAATTATTTTGAAAAAAGATCAGGTAGCCTTACAGTTACAGACCCTACCTAGTCATAACATGCAGAAAGTGGTACGTACTTGGTATCGTAATAAAGGTTAATGGTTTTACTTCAAGATAGGAGCAAGTGCAACCATCAGGGGAAAAAATAGAAAAAGATATGATAGGTGAAAGGCAGAAAGAATAATTTTTGTTGTGAAAAAAAAAAATGGATACCTCTATATTTATCACAAGCAGATATCCTTCCAACGATGTCATGGGTACTACAAGGCATGATAAAGCCAATCTAGAAGTCAATTCCAGTTGAAACGATGTTTTTAATAGGTGGGTTTAGGCCAGCGTAAATCTAAAATGTCACACAAACACAACAAATGGCTTTTCCTAATTACACTTCAGTAATCTACAGGATTTGAAATTTTTTACACTATAAACACAAATTTGAATCATTCCGAAGCATTTTATGGTGTGTGCCATGCTTTGAAGCGCTCCGCAGGGTAAAAGTGGCGCCTCTCAGGGCATCCTTCACAAACGTACGAGGTGTGTTTCGGCTTCGATGGGGTGCTGCACTATTTACGTCAATCATCTGGTGCACGGACAATCATGTGTCATGTTCCCATGTATCATACCAGAGTTGATTTTCTGCCCTGCTGCGTAGGGTTGTTAGCAATGGCGTCCTCAGGCATCAATTTGGCTGCTACGGTAATCAGGTTGAAGTTCCTGCATTGTGCTTTTGTCAGGTTTGTAAGTTTGTACAAGATGAAAGCATTCACCGTGGCAATTTCAAGGTTCCAAAAATATTTTTTTTTTTCCACCATTTTGTGGACTTCCTCTTTTGGTGACAATAGTATCCAGACATTTGGTCAGCCCTGTCGCAGCCATTCATAAACTGATTGTATGTGTTTATGACAGATGGTTTCACAAGTCCTAGTCTTATCTGAGTCATATCATTGTGTGATTTTGTTGACACAATGAGCACAGGTTTTTTTGCTTATCCTTGAAAGCACAGCGGTGGATTTTTTCATTTTCAGTCTGCTAAATCTAGCTTTCCATATGCTGCAGGGTTTTCAGATCAGTAGGAAAGCCCTTTCAGTTTGTCATCAGTGTTCCTTTATAATATCTCCCCTTGCTGTTCATGTGGTCCACAACGGTCCTCGATGTGTACCATCAGTCTGCGAAGATGTGATACCCCGTTCCTATTACTGGCAGAAGCGTGTCAAAAACTGGAATTGCATTGGCTGAGCTTGTGTCAGTGTTTTGGTTAAAAGATGTTTGTGCTCCGTAGTATGTTGGGAGATTTAGTACATACCCAGTGTTGCTGTCTTCAAGGTTGAAACTCTTCACTTGGTATTTATGTGGCTTTGCCTGGTTGAACTGCTTATACTTCCCTTGGCCCTGATATCCAATAATCATTTCATCAATGGATATGTTCTCCCTTGGGTTGAAAAGGAAATTGAATAGTTGAACCAGCTCATTAACAAACGGTTTAATTTTTGCTTTTCCCTGTGGATAAGTCTTTCCTGTGCTGATCATGCTGTGATAGAGAAGCTCAAAATGATCCCAGTTGAATGTGTCATAGTAAAAGGGGGTGTAGAAGCCTTGGTGATTTGATCTGTAGTCTCTTATGTGGCTCAATTCCCATCATCATGACCATTGCAATTAGTTTTAGTACCTTATGCCTGTCTGTAGGTTTCCAATCCCTGGATCTTGATCTCTGCTTTGCTGGTGTGTTTTGCATCAATTTGATCTGAGCATAAGAACTGATGGATGCGACCAGAGAATCAATCACAGCAGTATCCATCACCGCCATGAAACAGTCAAAAATGGATGACTGAGGTTGACCTTTGGCAGACAATGAATTGTATTTTCTGTTCCTCTCACACAATTTGTTTCCATTGTTATTGTCAGTGTCAGTGTCACTACTGTCATCACCCCTTGTCACTTCCTTGATTTCATCCTAAGAAAAAACAAGGTCACAGTCATTGTCTTCATGTAAACTACTTACGTCAGTTATTTCATCAGCTAGATTTCCAGCAGAGTCCACATCAAGTAGTCTGTTTTTTTTAGCAGGTCTTTTATCCATTTTGATGCTACGAGAAATTAAAAAAGAATGTTCTTCACAATCTGGTGTAAACAATGAATTTTAGCTGCCAATCGGAAATAAATCTAGTAAAAAGTTATATGAAAACATTCATAAGAGCTTACTTTACGGAACCGAACTATTTGCTTTCAATTAAAAGTTTGTATTTTTTTATAGGGGCTCGTTGAAGGGATCAACGATTGAGTCATTCCTCCCACGAGTGTGTATTACAAAATTGACAACTGAGTTACTCTCTGATTCTTGTGTTTGATGCTGGCATGCTCCATTCAATCTCTGATTCTTGTGTTTGATGCTGGCATGCTCCATTCAATCTCTGATTCTTTTGTTTGATGCTGGTATGTTCCATTCAATCTCTGATTCTTGTGTTTGATGCTTGCATGTTCCATTCAATCTCTGATTGCTTTGTTTGATGCTGTGTGTTCAATTCAATATCTGATTCTTGTGTTTGATGCTAGCATGTTCAATCTAATTTCTGATTCCTTTATTTGGCACTAGTATGTTCAATTCAATCTCTTATTCCTGTGTGTGTCTAGGTGGTTTGATAAAAGCCTTCAGCTGCTGATCACCAGTCAAGGATTGACTGCAATTCACTTTGAGCATGCGTGGGGAGATGGAGTGGCTGTGCTACGATACTTAAAGGAAGTCCACAGTGATTCCATGAACCAGCCCTGTGTCCACCCTGACACTCAACCAGCCCCAAACGCTGACAGTGCTAATAAAGTCAGAAGACTTGGTGAGTTGTGTTGAGATGCGACCTACTGGGGAAGGGCTGGGGCACTTAATCTGTAAAGGCTAAGTAGATGTCTTAATTTCTTGAGACTGAAATTCCACCTCAATGAAAGCACCATAATATGGGTATTCTGACAGAAAATTGGGGGTGTTTTGCTTTGAAGTTCCCCAGCATTGATAAGTAAACACTGATGCAGAGCTAACAGGAGAATACTATGACAATAAACATTAGTCACTTTCAAGTCTCTTGTATTCTGCCTTTGAAGTGTTCGTTTTTGTTTTTTTTCTCTTTAATTCTGTTTCAGTCTTCATTTGATGCCTCTCTCTTGCATTCATTATCAAAACTTTTTTTTTACTCTGATTCTGTAATCCTTGAAACATGCATCTTACTATTGTTGTCAGACTTTACCTTGGATGCATCTCTCAAGGACACCATCCAGAAGGCTAAAAATAGATTTGACACTGTCACAGGCAGCCTCAACATTGGCCATCTTGAGTACGCCAACCTGACCAAGAAAGATGCCAAGAAAGACAAACTCAGCCCTGATTCTCTTGTGCAGCTGGCTATTCAGGTGAGATCCCTCCTCCTCCTCCTTCTCTTCCTTAAAAAGGAGTTTAAACTCTCTTTGATTTCCACATACTATCAATAATCTACATTGTGTGCAGTTTGCGGGAGTCCCTGGTGAGCTCTTCTACTTCTGTTTCTTATCTTTTACACTGAAGCTATCGTCTTACCTTTTCCCCTTTTCTGTGATGTCCTATTTTTGTTGTTTTGTTTGCATCTCAGTACTGAGTACTTGATGCTGTTATGAGTGTAAATCATCTCTTGGTTGTGTCGATTTGTGTATTGAGATATTTAATTTCTAGTGTAAATCATCTCTCTGCTGTTTGTGGTTTGATCTGATCCCTCTTTGAACTAATTCTATCTTTTCCTTCATGACCCTCGTGTGTCGTGGGACCCTAAAACCTCCAATTAACAAACAATAAACAAATAATCTACATTGTGTACTGTGTTTGTATGAAACAACAACAGTGAAAACAAATTTTCCTTTTGGAACAATTAAACTTACCTTACCTGACCTCCTTCTCTTCTTCTTCATTTTCACATCATTAATTGAGTTTCTGTGTTTGGAGCAACAGTTATATGGTTACGGTAAAACTGTATCACTGCTATTCAAGCCCTGTTCTTTATTCCATTCATTCTTATTATTGGATAATTATGTTTTAGAATAACACCTCATGACATCAGTAAAAGGGGAATAGCTCCCTTTTTCAGCAAAATAGCCTATGGTTTGAAAGAACCAGACAACAAAGAGCCATCTTTTTTTCTGTTTTTACACAGCTGGCACACTACAGAATCAAGCAGAAAAATGTTGGTACCTACGAGTCCTGTAGTACCTCTGCTTTCAAACATGGCCGAACCGAGACAGTGCGCTCCTGCACCACAGCGACAAATGCCATGTGCGAAATGCTGTATGGGAAAGATGCTGGGAAAGCCTCTGTAGAACAGTTGGTGGAAGGGTTGAAGAATTGCTCTACTGTTCATGGGCAACTGACCAAAGATGCTGCTATGGGTAAGTTTATCATTTTGAGTACATGGCTCTTTGTGTTTGTGATCATTATCAGTAGCTTTGGTGGCTACAGCTTAAATCTTTACCAAGACATGGGATTAGAATTCTAGTCGCATAAACTCTGGTCCATTAATACAAAAAAAAATAATGGGTTAAAAAATGGAACTTTCGCCTTTGAATTGATCTGAAATGTCCCAAACTTTCTTAGACAATTTTTTACCTAATTATGGCAAAGAATCTCTAATTTAAAATAGCATGTTTTTCCCAATCTTCAGAGGAATTAAACTGTATGTACTAAAAGCACTGGAGGCTTATGCTAAATATAGAATAATTTATGGTGCTCACTGTATAGTTTGTGTGTGCAATTACATTGGATGCTCTCTGCTATTTGTGGTTTGATCTGTTCCCTCTTTGAACTAATTCTGTCATCTTTTCCTTCATGAGTCCAATTGGTTCTGCTGTGTGTCCCTTCCTTATACTACTTAAGCTATCATCTCCTCATTTGAATTTTGTTGGAGTGCTTTTTGTTTAAAAAAAAAAGACCTAACATCCAGAACATGATAGAAAAGTCAGCTTTGCTTTGCTTTGCTTCGTGGTGTAAGAGTCAAGAGTATTTTTATTTCCTACCTGCAGGTCAAGGGTTTGATCGTCATCTGTTCTGCCTGAAGAATATGGCAGAGAAGGAAGGCCTGTCTCTACCCATGTTTGAGCATCCAGCCTATCGCAATATCAACCACATCATTCTGTCCACCTCTACCTTGTCTGACCCTGCAGTGATCATTGGAGGATTTGCTGCGGTCACCCCAGATGGCTATGGCGTCGGTATGAGTTAGATAATTCAAGGGCTGGAAACCTGATTGTCTCAAGTGCTAAAATTATATAAAAAAACCAGCATGTAAATGATATGATATTAGCTTTCTTTAAGTTACTTAATCTATGTAATGGAGGCTTGATTTATGCATTATATTTAGTGCTGATCCGTGGATCCACAGATTTTTGGTTTTTTTTGTCTGTTCTGTAAGTTGTTTTTCACACCTGAAAGTGTAAGTTTTGATAAAACTAGTTCCATTATTTGGTTGAAATTTCAGGGCTGTGACCAGCTCACTAAATTTGACTGCTTTTTTATTTCTTCTCATTTTCAGCATTGAATATTTATTTGTCGGAATAATGAGAGGGCATATGATATCCTGTTTGGAAATAATTTATTGCAAGCCACCCTAATTGAGGGTGGTGTTGAGTAAAGTAAACTGTGATATTTAAAACAAAATTTTTTTTGGACAGATGAATCCTTTCCTCCCAGACAGACACAAAGAATAACTCAAAATCATGTAACTATTTTACTGTTTTGTGGGTGCACTGTGTAGGCAAAATTCAAAATTAGAACAGATCTGTTCACCTGTGCTTCATGCTGAGCATTTATTCCTGTTAGTTTTGCTGGGTGTTCTAACAATGGCATAATCACCAACCAGCCATTACAAAAACTTAGAGCCTGTTGTTATAATGGGGCATAACGCTATACAGATGCAATCTATCTGTCTATCTGTTTGACCAACCTCATTCCCATAAACAAAGACACCAAAAATTGCTACTGGAACTGTATAATTAACACCTCAAAGTTGATGTGATCATTATTGTTGAATTAAACTAGTTAAAGTAACAAACCCTGCCTGACACATGCCAATAGAATGCTCCAATTCTTATCTTCCTCTATCAGTAATCATGAGTGCCTTTCAGTGTTTGATCTTTACCTAATGCACTAACTCTTTCCAACTGAATAGAAGTTGTAGTTGGTAGTAGATGTATAACTTGTGCAATGTCTGAATTTCTTCACTTTTAGGATTTTAGTGCTGTGAACCAAGCAAAGATTTGGAGGAATTTAGACATTTATGATCGCTATTGCTCATTATTTATTTAGCTATGGTTTACTATTATCACTTCATTTTGCTCCATGTCGTATGTGAAATTTCATGTTGGCTCTTTATGTTGTGTTTTCTCAGGCTACGGCATCAACGACGAACGCTGTGGGTTCAACATTGTGGCGTACCAGGACGTGAATGTCCACGAGTTCTTGCAGGCCTGTGAAGAAAGCCTGAATGACCTCAAGGACATCCTCAGTGACCAGAAACCCAAGTGCCTGTCTTAATTTCAATTGTCTAACTTAACAATAATAATAAAAAAAAAAACAGGAATAGGTTTTCGATCACTAACTCTTTGAAATTTATTAGTAATTATGATACAGGGTGTACCAAAAATATAAAATCATTGGGATGAATTACTTCCTCATTTACGTCAAATGGTATGTAGGGCAGCTATGAGCCATCCTCTGCTCATTGTGCCATGTCAAGTTCTGTTCCTTCATGTCCTTGTCTACTGTTCTCTGCCCAATCTTTTTTTTTCAGTTTTCCTCCCTTGGGATGAATTAAGAGACTGTAAGAAAGCACAGCATGGCACAAGGCCTTGGCATGAATGGTGACAGTGCTGCAACATGTGTAACATTTGAATTTTTAATGCTATTCAAGAGTGACTCGGAGAGAAAATGATGCCTTGATTACTTCAACTAAAAAATATACGCTCTGTCTCTTGGCTTAAAAGTTGTGCAAAGCTGTGTTGTTCAAATTTTAAAACCATTTTTCTATATCAACAAGGTTCCATATATTTGGGACACCTTGTGGATTTACAGTTACACTTGCATTCATAAGATTTATTGTAACACCTCCAACTGTGATTTTTGTAAACATTTTTTTTTCTCTCTGATTTTGTTGTTTTTGAAGGTTTTTTTTTCTTCTCTTTATCAACATATTATGCATGTGGTCTGTGAGATGGGGAACCCTAAAACTGGGGTGCGCGATGGTGTGATCTTTGACTGTTTGGTCAAATTTTGGTTCTTTTCAAGGGCTACTTCTGCAGTTAGTCCTCAGTTTGTGTATAATCTTTGCCAAATGTCTTTTCTTTGTGTGATCGTATGATCCATCAGTGTTTGGATTTCTTTTTTTTTCATGAGAGAAATGACTAGATGAATCAATCAACTTTGTTAATAACTGTAATATAAAGTATTACAAGTTTAAATTGTTTTTTCTTTTTTTTTATAGTGAATTATTCCTACTATCATTCCAGAGAGAATTTTCATAACCAAAAGATCTTCAATTGTGTTAAGACTGTGCCTGCTCTCTTTCAAAGTAAGTGTGAGGCATGCACTTTGATGTAATATTAGGTCGACACCCATCTGCAGGAGCAATTACGAAGAGAAAAGATCAATTTGGAAATATTTGTGGGAGCAAGAGAGAAGGGAAGTTCTATTCTTTGTAGAGCTGGTGTCTCAGTGCTTCAATATGTGTGCTTCTGTTTGTGCTGCTGTCTCTCCGTTTCTGACAGCCCACAGTAGATATTGTATGTGCTAACTCAGCTCTTTTTTTTTTTTAAATTATAAAACATTGAGACCAAAAAGGTTAGTTCATCAGTAAACAGTCTGGTGATTGATGTTTTTTTTTTATAGTTGTAACTAGATCTGTGTCAGAGAGAGTTTAGGAGGATACTGTGTGAAATTTTTGAAAATTTATTAAAGTTAGATTGGAGTCATGTTTTATCTTTAAGGCCAAGTTTCAGAATAGCATTTATTTCAATAAATTTCAGTATTTTACTGCCTCCTTCATGTTAACATTAATTAATTGCTATCATTTGACTGGTATTTGATTTGTTGTGTAATTGACATGTCTGCAGTATGACTTCCTTTACATGACTGGTGTTTGATTTGTTGTGTAATCGGTATGGACTGCAGTACGACTTCCTTTTCATGTTAAAGTGTACAAAGCTTTTGATCTTTTATTTACAGATGGTGTTTTTTCAGGGAACAGTTACTGTAATGATTTAAATTCATGTACATGTTTAATTAATTTAGGTATTTTTAATTTGTTGTTAATCGTTTGGTTGTGAACAAAAAGTCAAGGAACAAAAACAAATGTGATCACGCATGGTAACAAAAACCCAGTGTTATAGAAATGATCCAAATCCTCTCACTCTCACGGCAGCACTGTGAGTCTGTAATGTTCCACCAGGACACCAGGAGCTCTGTCAACAAATAGGCAGTGTCTCTTGAGGTGACTGAGTGACCCTGGTTAACAAGAGGAGGGTGGGTGGGGGGGGTGTCTTTTGGGGCTTCTCATTGACTCCAATAGACCAACAGGGGGGAGGTGTCCTTTTTGAGGTGACTATTTGTATTTCGTTATGTTTCGTTTCTTTGCGTAGATGAGTTGTTCCTTTTTATTCCAGTGGGTCGTTCCTTTTTATTGCAGTCAGTGCATGCGTACTCATTGTTTGGCACGTTCTTTCATTTTGTTTCTGCAATAGTCAGTCCTCCCCTACCACTTGCTGTGACTTGACATTTTATTTTGTCATTCTTGGTTTGCTCTCTCTTCCAATCTCTCTCTCTATCCCTCTCTTCCTCCCTCCCTCCCTCCCTGTTGTATAGACTAGAGGGGAGGGGGGGGCTGCTTGTCTCGGATACTGGGTGTCACCTTTGAATAGGCCTAACAAATAACCATAAATCTTGGAATTAGCACTATGTATTCCATTGTCTGTCTAAGGCTCTGACCCACAGAAGGCAGTACACATCCTTACAAGGTTTTTTGTTTTGTTATCCATATCCCTTCATAGCGCATAAGCAGTGTCCGGACCCAATGAGTCGGGAAGAACTCTGGATCACACGAAATGAAGACAAGCAGAGGGTCAGTCCACCATGCCTAATCTTACGTGGCTTAATGAGAAATAAAAGGGGCATTACTTGATCTCAAGTCAAACAATACGTAGTTGCTGTTGCCTTGGTGTGATCTGCTCATTGATAAAGACCAATAAGCTAGTTTACCACAGGGCATGTCCTTGCAAGATGCCAACTATATCAGACACTTAGATGGAGATTGGCCACAGCAATTCTGTGCTGTACACCCAAACCCTACATACTTTATGGCAATCTTGATGACCTGTGGATGACATCAGACTCTCTGGGCAGCTTGAATATTCTGCCTTGTGCTTTATCAGATGGAGCAAAGAAGAAGAGGAGGAGGAGGAGGAGGATTATCATTTTATTTTAATATTACAGTGGGTTATAATGCTCAGATACTAGATATTGTCATACATTCATTATCATAACGCGGACACAACAAATTCTTCCAATGGACAATTGAAGATCCTTTGCTACCATTCAATGTACCTCTTTCATTAAAAGATTGTTAATTTCTTCATACTCTTGATGACAGATTCTTATTTTGTGATATGGTGAGACTTAATTTTCTAACTTTTTGTATCAATGTTGTACGACTCCTCAGACCACCACTCTGATAAGAATTTTGACAAATCGTCAAATATTATACTCTGAATGTAAAGTTTCAACTGAAATGAGATAACTGCAAGCATTTTCTGTGTTGCTGTTTTTCTTTCAAATCATTAATTATTTCAGCAGATTTTGGTCTTATTTTTTGTCTCTCATATCATGTTCAGGATTTCAACTGTAGGTAGGGATAATTTAGGCATATTTTGTCCCTGCTTTCATTGTTAAATTATTAACATATTTTGTCTTTGTTTTCATGGCCATGTTTTATACATTATTGACTTGTTGGACTAGACCATGGCTTTGGAGAGACAGCAAGGGTACACTTTGTGAGATGTATTCACTAATTTTTCAAATAGAATACTAACTTAAACTAATTTCAGGAAACAATTGAAGTTGAGTAATTGTGTATTTTTAAAAAATAGAACCCTGTTTGATTGAGGGACTTTTGTTTGTACTCTGTGTGTATGTTTGGTGTTTGGGGAGGGGGGGGGGGGGGAAAGTGTTTTGTCCATGAATCAGTCGATGATGAAGACACGGTTAAACTGTCCCTGGCGGGCTCTACTCCTGTTTCTTGTCTCTTGGCTTGTACTATCTTGCTTTTTTTTATTTCTAGCCCTCTCTCCAGTGCATTCTTTCATACACAAAAAATTTGTCCATTGTTCCTCTGTCTTTATGTGTGTCTGCTCCTTTTTGTTGGAAACTATATTTTTTTTGTTTGTAAATTATCTCTGTGAAATGCCTGTCAGTATAGATAATATTTTTTAATTTTTTTCCCTTTTGAACCATCTCTCTGTAAAAATGTCTCTTGTAGGGTCAATGTCTTTCCATTCCTTTCGCTTGTCTGTCATTGCATCTTACTTTCTCCTTTGCCGCTTTTATTACCCTAATGTGTGACTGTGTTCTAATACTAACAACAGATAAACAAAAGTGTACCAATTTGTGCTTGGCGTGACAACCTTGATTTTCTCTGTGCAGTCTAGGTAGAAGAATTCCCCCGGGACTGGCTCTAAATGTGGTGACCTTGCTCAATGTTACTTATTGAACTGGTAAAGCTACGAGGATCTCACTGATTATTTTTGGGGACTTTTGTTTGTTTGTTGGAGGTTTTAGGGCGCCATGACACATGAGGGTTATAGAGGAGCCCAGGGGAAAATAAGATAATAGAAATAGTTAAAAGATGGAACAGATCAAACCATAAACAGCAGAGAGATAATTTACACTAAAAAAAATAATTATCTGTCAAAACACATATCGACACCACCAAGAGATAATTTACAAAATAAAAATAAGGAATGGCTATCACTCATTTCATGACAGCATAATGGTTTAGGAAGATCAAGAATATTTAAACCCCCTTTGTGTACAAAAGCACTCAGTATGTCCTGCTGTTATGTACCAAAAGGCATGAAATAAAGGATGACCACTGAGTTGCAAACAAGACCACGAAAACAGGACATCACAGAAAAGGAGGGAAAGTAAGACAGTACCGTTTCAGTGGGAAGCAGATAAGATAAGAAACAGAAGTAGAGGTCCCATCAGGGGCAAAGGGACTGCATGCTACTGTGGACAACTCACCATCTGTGAAATAAGAGTAAAAAATATGCACTGAAAACTCACAAGATGAGTCCACTCTGTTTATGGCATAAAGTTGGCAGCATTAGATTTCACAGCAGGTAGACAAAAAGGGTGTAAAAACATGGATCTGATTATAATAATCCTTTTTTATTTTTCATGGATGAAAAAAACGGTAAAAGTTCACAACCATTTTCAGCATACTGAGCATGATGATATATTCAGCCCATTACTTGCAATCAAGCAAAGGACTTGGGTGAGACAATGATGGGTTTCGTTTTTTTTTTTTCATTAATGCATATACATATAACATTTAAGTACAATGGATTTCATTTAGCAATGGGTGATTTATAGTTAATGACTTGCAATGAGAAAGAATCAAGGGGAGCAGTAGTCTGCCCCAACACTCCTGTCAAGCTGGCTGTCAGCCTATTGTAACAATCAGAAGCGGTGAGCTTAATTCTTGAGTTGAACATATCCTTATAGGCTGGATAAAAATTAATCTCATTTTATCAATATATAGTTAAAATGAAGACAGCTAGCTGAGCATTGTGAAATGCTGTGATCAAAAGTCTCTGACTGAAATTATTTTCAGCTGAAATTTGGAAGAACCAAAATCCTCAAAACTTGATATCTGTTTTGCAACTCGGCTCAGTTGAAAGGACTCTTTTTATTGTTCAAACTTTTTTTTTATGAAATTGTAAAACCCCTCCCAAAAGGACCCTTTTTCATTTTTGCAATTAGACATGAAATTTATGACCTGCTGAAAAGAAGTACAAAGATATGCTCGGAGGTAAATGTAAGCAATTCATTGCAAAGTCTTTACTTTATTGCACCATTAACAATCATGGCTTATACTACAAACATTGACGATATAAAAAGATGAGGTAATACGAGTAATGGAATCACAAAGTCAACAAATTCAATCAGCATCCCAGTTGCCCTTTCCTGTCTGCGAGAGAAAAGATCTTCAAATCTGAGTCCAAAAATAGTCAAGAATACGTAACAGACAAGGACTGACTGAAGTAAATACAATAATTCATAAATGCTTAAGTGGAAAGCGCATTACTTACAGTGGCAATTATACTTTCATTCTTTTAAATCCAGAATGTTTACCAAGCTAAGACTACATTCATTACATCAGATCTGACTAACATTGTCTCTAACCTGTAGTTCATTTATTTATTCATGGCAAATTTGCCTGTACAAAATTATAATTGAATTTGTTTGTTTGTTTATTGGAGGTTTTAGTGCCCCACGACACACGAGGGTCACAGAGGAGCCCAGAGGAAAGTAAGATGATACAATAAGTTAAAAGAGGGAACAGATCAAACCACAAATGGCAGAGAGATGATTTACACTAAAAAATAAATATAATCTCTCAAGACACATATCGACACCACAGAGAGATGATTTACAATGACAATGACAAAAATGATCATCTCTCCTTACAAAAATAAGCAATGGCCATCACATATACCAGCATTATGGTACAGGAAGACCTAAGATCTTTAAACCCCCTTTGTGTACAAAAGTACTCCGTACGTTTAACTTGCGACCCTGCAGTCATGTACCAAAAGGCATGAAATAAGGGATGACCACTGTAACCTAAACAAGACAACAAAAACTGGACTGAGGACAGAAAAGAGTAGGGGAAAAAGTAAGACAAAAAGCTTCAGTATAAAAGAAAAGAAACAGAAGTAGAAGAGGTACCAAGAATGCCTCCAACCTCAATTCCTCAGTGGACAGACCACAAATTATAATTAAAAAGGCTAACACTAAAAATGTAACCTTTAAGTGATCTTCATTATACCACATCACAGAACCTTTTTTAAAAAAATCTAAAATGTCCCACACAAATCTGCTTTTAAGGTAAAGTATTAAAAGAAAAATTCAGGTAAAATAGGTGTGAACTTTTATCTCAAATTTGTACCACTTTCAAATAATTTATATCAAGACAAGATTTTAGGGACAGTTTGAAGGGTCTAAATCACAATTGACAATATAATAGCTTAATATCTGGAAATTTGTTCATCATCACTTAAAGTTAAAGAACAATACATACATGTTTTAAACATTTGACACAATTGATGTACAGAAAGTGGTCCCTGTTCATAATAATAATATCAATGAAGTACACCCAAACTTAAAGTCAGACTCAAATCCTCTGAAAGGCCAGACACAGGAACAGCCCACCAACCCTTCTGCTTCAGGGTAAGGCTGAAAGAAAAAATAAACCCAATCAAAAGAATGCTGTGTTAAGCGCAGATTGCAAGGATATTCCCTCTCACATCTTTGGTCATTCATTCTGCTTGTATGTAGCAGATTCACTCAAAGTCTGGGTTAATGTGAGATCTCACTATCAAACTATAATTTTAACTATCAAATGATAGATATCTCTCTTGGGGGGGGGGGGGGGGGGGGAGAGGATAGAGAGAGAGAGAGAGTGAAATGTCAGATAGCTTGAAACCAGAGAGATGAATATTTGGTTCAATCATTTCCATTCAGACTATCAACCAAAGCTGGAAAAACCTTCACATATGAGATAAGATCAAATTAAAATCTTTGACTAAAAGTCTGTTCACTATGCATTAGTCAGTGAAATGCCTAAAAAGTGAGAACCCTTTGTTTTAAAGGCTTCACAAGCAGTGTTCAAATATAAGAATCATAAAAATCCACCATATTTGGAAGCACATTGCTAAAACAAAAGTCTAATTGTTGTCTTTTCAGTTTTTGTGAATTTAATCTTTTCACTCACATAAGGTTGGTTCCGATATTATTTTCACTGTAAATTTTTTTTGCTGCGGGCCATTTTTCTTTCTAATCTAACCCCCCTAACAAAGCATGTTGCCAAGGTTTCCTGGAGTTTCCGATCTAGGTAAAATGAATCTCTCATACAAGACACACGACTGGGACTTTCACATTACTTTGGCTTAGTGCAAGATTTTACTTAGCTTATCAGGCTTAAGTGTTTTCATGCTTCATGCATAAAATGAATTATGAATATCATTTGGTGACTTTGAAATAAAATTACAGAGGGAATAAGTTTGACAACACCATTTCCTTCATCAAGCAGATGCCTCTGTTGCAACTTTGAAATTCATGAAAAGCTTTACATTACGGTTAATTCAAATCAATATTATATTCATGGAGCAACTAGTAGGTGAACAAATCAATGAGTAAAATTTAATATGATGCAACATACATTTTGTGATAAAGATGAAGCTGTTAGCTCTAAGAAAAGGTTATTTGAGTAAAGAAAGGAAAGGGGAAAGGGGTGAGGGGAGGTGCAGAATGGTCCACACATACCATGTTCCTATCATGTACTGTAAATAAAAATGAAGATAATGTATGAAAAATGGGGACAATTTATCAATGATTAATTAACAACCCTCAACATGACAATGCTGATTGGGGGAATAATGATGAACTCTAAAGAGTGGAAACTACTTCATGATTTTTCATCAGAATTGTCAAAATCATTAGCAAAGGTAGGAGATATAATCAAGGGAGACATTTTTTAAAACATTAGCCCCATTAGTTTGTCTCTATAGGTACCTCAGCAGGTTGACTTGAATGAGATTGAAAAGAATTCTTGAGACATTTCACTAAACAAAACAAACAGACCTAGAAGTCCTTGTCTCAGAAGGTTTTTGCTGATGGAAATGATTGTTGTAGGTAGCTAAAAGAATAATCAGTTTTAAGAAAAAAAACAACAAAACACATACGCAAAATTAACAACAAGCCAGGTGTTTTTCCTAAGAATTCAATTTCCATGAATGATTGTTTTTGAAAATTAGCCTGCAATTTTCATTCAGTTTGTGTAAGCCTGATATCAAGTTTGACCATTTTTGGTTTCTAACTGATTTTGTTTGTTTTGTTTATTGGTGGTTTTAGGGCACCACGACAAACAAGGGTCATAGAGGCGCCCAAGAGGAAAGTAAGATGATAGATTAGTTAAAAAAGCAGATAAATCTTGACCCTACCAGAGACATTTTCACAGAGAGATGATTTACAGGAAAAAAGTATCATCTCTCACAGATAACTGACAGAGAGATGATTTACATGGATAAAAAAATAATCTCCCACAGATAAAAGACACACACATCGACAAAGGCACAACAGGCAGAGCCAAGACTATCTAACAGAACACAAAATAGAAGTGTATGTGTGTTTGTGAAAGAGAACACTCCAGAGAGTGCTGGAAAAAGCAATGATGATAGCTCTAGCTCAATGATAAGAGACAGAAGTAGACCCAACAAGGACAGTGTTGGGGTAAATGTCTTCATCGGTTGATTCATGAACAAAACACTGGGAGTTTTGTTCTTGCTGAGACACCAATGAAGTTTATGCCACCCTTTGGCTTTACAACCCAGTTATGAGACAACTGGGTGTAAAAGGCCTGGGGGCCACTAAACTGGTTTCTTCTTTGTATTCATATTTCATGAGGCAAGTTTTGCTCTTTTTAGCATTTTAACAATAGCTTTTTGCTTTAAAATGATGACCTAAACACAATTGTTCTCATTCATTATATCGCAATACTTCAAAATGAAGACATAATAATATGACACTTTTAACAGAGTTGATATATTTTAAAATGAGGACTGAAGAAAGTTAAAAAAAATTCCCGTTTTTTAATAGTCTGTTAAACATCTATCTAAACCAGAAGAGATTTGAAAAAAAAATTAATATCAAACACAAACTGAAAGAGTGATGCTGTAAGCCATTTGAGCAAAGTGACCTGTTTGTCAGTCATGTTTTTATATAAATTCAACTGCAATGATATAAAGTATTCAGTAACATACTTGATGAATAAAGAAATGAGGACACAAAATCTGACGCACATAATTATCCCAAATATGACAAGGAAGCACTACATTATTATATGTATATATGTAAATCATCAGTTTCTGAGGTAAGTTTGGAGGGTGGGTGGGGGAGGGGGAGTTTAGCTATTGAAACCTTAGATGGAAAGGTACGATTTTTTGCCCAAAACCTTGAAATAGGTACATCTGTTGTTTTAATGCTTAATTTTATGTTCCTCAATGCAATAAAGAAAAAAGCAACCTTTGATCTCATGATGAGTTAGTTTTTTTTGCCATTACTGTCTACTTGGTATTTTGATTCAATTATCTCTTCTTGATTCCAACAGGCAAATGAAAGCAAAGTAAAAATGTTGGACCAAATGTTGAAACCTTCATTTGTTGTGATATAAAATTAATTAGGAAATATATAGTAAGACTAATAATATAGGTTGGGCTTCTTCATTCAATGTAGGGCACCATAGAGTCCTCTGACAAGCAAGTCAATTCTGTTATCAATGTTTAGCCTCATCTGATCCTCTAATGTATGTACATATTGTTTCTGATCATGTTTTTTTTTCCCTTGATGCAATAAAGAATAATATTAGCTAAGTCTGAACGATGTGACTGCAATGCATGCACCAACCACAGAGTCAAAAGCATTTAATGAAAGTGGAATAATATATAAGATATCACATATATTAACCAGATTTATAAATTCAAGTTATTTAAATTAACAATTCCCGTAAATAAAAGACTTTTTATTGATAATCTTTCAAAAATAAAGTCACCTTAAGTCTCCTGCTTTATCCATATTTTCAGCCACATATGAGATGACGTAATAAAGTTAAGCATCTGTGGCAAAACCATCAGGTGACCCCCCCCCCCCCCCAAAAAAAAAAAAAAAAAAAAAAAAAAAAGGGGGGGGGGGGGGGGGGGGGGGTAGGGGGGAGGCTGACGAGCTCTTCAGTAAATCATAACCAATGCTCCTAGATTATCAAACATTTTAAGAAATTGAGATGAACCAGCCACACTTATTTTCTGAAACAAATCAATTAAATAATATCAACATTTGCATCAATGGGCAAGAGTGCCTTTGGCAAATTAAGATATCAAAATCAAGATCAAAATCCATTGGGAGTGACAAATATTTATGGCAGATATATTCTAAATTTTGTCCTTGGGTATCAAGCATTAATTTGGTGTGTCCAAAATGTATGAAGACATTCTGAAATTACTCCTAAGGAATCTCTCTGATGCAAGTGGAAATTGTTTAACCATTTTTCTGGAGGACTTAAAAAATTTCTGATGATCATCAGGAAATTCTTCCAGTATTGAAAGAAACAAACTATACTTGCATCAGAGCGGTTCCTTGAGATAAATTTCAGAATTTTATTTCACACTTTGAATGCCAAACTACTGTTTGCTATGCAAGGACAAAAGTTGGAATATCTGCCATAAATTTGGACACTGCAGACAGATATAACTGATATTTCAGAAATCTAGCGTAGCTTATAGATCTCACATTCTGTAGATTTTCAAAATAATTATTACAGAATTAGTGTGTCTCCTTTTTAGGGAATCTGGTAACTGATGGTGACTTCACCCATTGACCTAGATTTGTACTGTACATGGGAGAGAGCACGAAGTCAGAATTACCTTCCGATCTCTCTCGGTCTCTCCCGTCACTCACGTGGAGGAGGTGGACAGTCCGAAGATCAGTCCAATGCAAGGATTGGTCCAAGAAGAACAGAAAGCAGAAATTCTGACAGTCCAGAAGCCAATAGTACCTGACCGTAAACCAGATTGTGTTATAACGGGCCTAGGGGCGGGCCAGGATGAGAACCGAAGCCGATAAATTGTTAATATTTCAGTGGCACAAACGTGATTCACCCCGACAGAGGGAATACAATGGTCGACTCCCTCATATCCCCGTCTCTCACCTAATCCTACAAAAGTACTGCACACAATTTCACTCATCTGGGAGTAACATGCTTCATGTTTTTTGCATATGTGTTGCCTGGTAGAGTAGCCTTTTTTGTTTTGCATTTAAAAGGGGGGAAGGAGGTGGTGTGTGTGGGAGTGGGGTTAGTTTGTGTGTGTTGAGTGTTGATGTTGGGTATATTTAGGGTAACTGTCACATTTAAATCTGTTCACCCCCATGCTACAATTCTAAAATTTTTTATTATTTATTTTTCATTTTGAATTAAAAAAGAGCTCTAGGTATGTATTTCAAAATGTACAGACCACAAAACCCTGCTGAGTTTTTGTTTGTCTGTGAGACTGCACTATTTTACATTTAATGTGGGATGTGATACAACAGGCATTGCATTTCATTGTTAATTTATTCTAGTTCAAATAAAAGTCATTCAGTTCAATGATGTGCACAATGCTCATTAAAAGATGTTCAATCTTTTAAAGTCTCTGAAAACAATCCAATCATTTATCAGTGAAACCAAACCAAACACAGAGAACAAGAATGGAAAAGTTTCAGGAGTAATCATTATTGAGCACCTTTTCAATATTTGTGAAAAATCCAGAGAATACAAAGAAACTTTGACACTCCTAAGAGGACATGATGAAAAATAAATGCTTGACAATTGGTCTAGTTCTTGAAAATTAAAGTGACTAGAGCTTTAGAAAGCAATGATGCAAATTGTAGGAAGATGAGTAGACACTCGCAATTGTAGCTTGGCATACAATACATATGATAAATGATATATATGTTATATAACATCATAGTACCCTGCTGCTGCAGTTATGATTGCAGTCTTGTTTAAAAAATTTCAAACGAAAAAAAAGGAAAAATTAAATTGTGTACGCACATAATGTCAAACCAGCCAATTAAATTAAAAATTTGTTTATTTAAACAATCAAACAGATCAGTCATGACACAAAATAAAACCCATTTGATGGAAAAACAAAACAGTTTTAATGACATGAAAATCCAACAAACAGATCACAATGAGAAGCAATTGTTTGAAGTGATGACAATGAATTTTTCTTCTAATCTATGGCCATGAATGTTTGATTTTGGTACACCTGGATTGGAGCAATGGAAGAAGTGTCTTTATTTAAATGACTCCCAATTGTCCTGTTAACATCTATGCCATTCATAGCAAGATTTTAATATTCATTTGATTAATCAATTGGAGATGAATGAGCTTTAAAAATTGATTTGAAACTCATTAAAATTTTTATTTTGAAGAAAAAACGCTCATTAAAATTAAATTTTTATAAGACAGAAAGCCTGTTTTGAAGAAAAAAAACCCAAAAGAAATATTTAAAACGGGAAGAGAAAAAATTAAACAAATAAACCTCTCACCGCAGAGAGGATGGCTTTCTTAACATTTCCCTGACACAAGAGGATTGAGTCACAGGCTCTGAATTATTCAATTGTGCATTCAACCTAAAAATGCTGTCTTACTGCCTATCACAAGAAAACAACTTAAGTGAAAGGTAGTAGAATCCCTAGCATGCTCTTTAATCTGTATTCATGGTCTGATGAGGAACTGAACACATAAACGTTGCTGTTGCAATTTGGTTGCATTTAAGTATGTGAAGTGGAAAAAAATCATGTCAGAAAAAAGAATAACAACAAAATGTTTTAGCATAGAAATACAAATTATTGGAAGAGGAAGAAAAGGAATGAAAACAACAGACATAATGGGACTACAGCCAAAAAGAAAAAAGGAATTCATTGAAAAAGGTCGGTTCTAATTTTGGCAAAAAATAAAAATGAGATCACAATGTGGAAATAAACATCTGTAAAAGGTTGAAAAAAAAAAGAGCATAAATAGTTAATACTGTTTCAAAGTGTATGAAGAGTCTTTAAGTCCAAGTATTCATTGAGACAGCCAGGACGGCTACCAGGCTTCACATCAAACATGCACATTGGGCCGCAATTCAGCGCACAAACCGACAAAGTAAGATTGACCAGAAAGTTCGAGTCAACAGACATTAGTAATGTAAAAAATAGACAATGATTGTGCTTGCCGTGGAAGCATCTCAATTTTTTTATGATTTAGTCATGGCATTGTAGCATTCACATTATCTTACACAATGTACATCTAAATACTTTTAACTGTACAAATATACAAAGTGTAATATAAGGAAGAAAAGAAAAAAAAAACAACAAAAAAACCCCCAAAAAACAAATATAAACTCATTTTATAAAGCATGGTTAAAGCTATAATAGAAATCTGGATCTATTAAATAAAGCAGGTTTCTCAATTTACATAACCTTAACACAGTTTCAATCAAGCTCAGCAGGAAAAAGGATCTAATCAAGGGAGAGAAACAGACAATAAGCACAAATAATATATTATTATGAGTTCTTTCCCTTACTTGATTCACGCACGTTTTAATTTGTAGTCCATCCTGCCCAAAAACGTGAGGAAAGTAAAAAACAAACAAACCCACAACACACACACACACACACACACACACACACACACACACACACACACACACACACACACACACACACAAAACACACA
>JBCIKM010156166.1:0-13474 GCA_039654465.1 Melibe viridis | reverse complement strand
AGAGAGAGAGAGAGAGAGAGAGAGAGAGAGAGAGAGAGAGAGAGAGAGAGAGAGAGAGAGAGAGAGAGACGGGGGGAGGGGGGATGAGAGCAGCAGCTGGAGAAGGAAAATTGAGAGTGGGAAGGGGGCAGGGAATAGGAACGGGGGAATGATTAATTTTTCCAGAGTTTGTTTCCAACTTGAATACGCCAGGAAGAAGACAAAGCTATGGCCCCTTTACAGAAGCGCGAAAGACAGCTGGGACGGTGGACAGACAATCAAAGGTGCTTGCTAACCGTGGAATATGACAACATTGACAGGTGGAACTAACAAACAAGTATAACTTTTTCTATCACAGAATCCCCAAGGTTTCTTTTTGATGGACTTCTTATTTCTCGTTCCCCTGATGTCTACCCTACTCCTCAAATCACCATGTATTATTTATTGACACGGTCCCGACGCCTTGTCCACGGACAGTCCATGTCAAGCAGCAAGGTTAGGTCAGGGGAGAAAACGTCCACTTTTATCATCTCCTCAACAGTTTTTATGGTTGCCTCCCCTCTTCAATAAAACCTTCTGAGATGGATCATGTTCATACGCAGTTTTTGGCACTGCACTTACATCATTTTGTTTTCTTGTCATCTGTTGCCACTGCCACCTCCTTCTCTATTTTTCAAAAGCCAGAAGCGGGAAAAGAATTAACGTTTCTACCACAAAGAGTGCCCTTATGACATAGTCTGACGCTCTTTATTGTGACTTAGAGCCTCCACAATTCAAGGGTCAATCTACAACTGTATACAAGTATAATAACAAGCAATGTAAATTGAAACTTCATCAAATAAAACCTTTTTGGCCTCATTCAACTCTGTCAATACAAAAACAAACAAAAACAATATAAATATATAAACTACACAGGATATGAGAACCTTGTTTTAAATTAGAACTAGAATCAACAAAACGTAAAGTCATTTTTAGAATTTCATGCTGCATACTGTGGAGATTTTAAAATTTTTAGGCTAAACCCGTGAGCGTGTTTGTAATATGTAGTTTTGTGTGTGTATGTGTGTGCGCGTGTGTGTGTGTGCGTGAGTGTGTGTGTGTATGTGTGTGTGTGTGGTGTAGTGTGAGTGCGCATGTGAATGTGTATAGTCTGTGTTTGTGTTTGTGTTCGCCTATGTTTTGTTTCAGGGACAAAAGCAGATGCAAAGGGTTGTAATACGCAAGCTCACATCAGAATAACATGGACCCGCAGCTCGTAAATAGACTCGCCGTGTCATCTAATGGACAATTCATGTAAATAAGAAAAGTTAAGACACTCTAGTAGTACTGGATCTAATTGGTTTAAAGTACTCCTGTTTAGGCATTGCTGCTGTTGAGTCCCAATAACAGCTGGTCGCCCTCATCGATTGGTGATGTGGTATTAACTGTTCCAGATAATATTATGTCCTAGATATTGAACAGCATTAATGCCCACTGCCCCTTTCCCGTTTCTTAACTTGATAATAATATGCTTTGGGTTTTAATCTCTGGATGTGACCTGAAACGCATCCCTTATTTGCCACCACTAACAAATAACAAGCAAGAAACCAAAATAATGAGAATTGGTATAGTCAGATTTTGAAATATCTTATTTGTCTTTCATCTCGCCGCTCTTATTAAATGATTTAATTTTTTTTTTTATTTGGAGGACCAGGTCATATCACTTTAAGCTTTTCCTCTCATCAAATTCATGAATGATCGATTCAATTGAGTTTCAACATGATTCATGACGAGTTGATGAATTGTCTCAATGCTTGCACAAAACAAAATAACAAAATACACAGAAAAGGGTAAAGTCGCCGACAAAATCCCATAAATGAAAATACTTAGCTCATACAGACTGTGTTGTTCTAAGCTTGCATCAACGCGCGACACACATCCATCACATCACACTTTTTAAATGTTACTTTTCAAAAAATTGTATTTGCACTTTAAGCGTAAATTGGTGATGCAAATGGAGCGGGTTAGGAATCAATAGAAAACTAGGTAAACGTTAAAATTGTTGCTTAAGGTGGGATTCGAACCCTAACCTGGGAGGGTTCAAGCCCTTGAGCTCTCTACCTAGCCACGCCGCAGGCTGCATACAAACTGAGGAGAAGTAAAAAAAAATCGAGTAAACAGTAAGTATCATTTTGAGGTGTGTGAAAATGTTTATTTTGCATTTCTTGATGAGATAATAATGGTGTAAAAGAACGAGTTAAAAATTGACTTTTAAAAGCAAAATTATGAGATTTTTTAAAGCTGCAAGTAAAATTGAGATTTCATAACAATATTCAGCAATAAATGATCATTTGTGAAGTGATAAAACAGGAAAAATAATTACACGTAGACAAGATTACCATGAATGCTAAAAATATTTATTTATCTTTCAATGGTCTTATCCAATAGTTTGTCAGACATTAGAGCCTGGCTTTGAACAACTAGAAATAAAGGCAGATTTCAAATACATTATTACCTAAAGAAAAATCATTATATTATTTACAAAGTTAAGCCTTTTTAGTCTGTCTTCAAGGAGTCAGTCACAACAAAGAAAGATACAGTTTTCATTTACACATTCCAGACACATTCATAGACCTTTTAATAAAACCGGGTTTAATGATAAATAGAATACCATGAAAACACAACCTTCATCTTGTTGTCTCATCACCACCAACACAACCATTTAAAAGATGAACCCCTTTATTTAGAAAAGCAAAATGAAAGTCTGACCAAATAAATTTTTGTTAGGGAATAAAAGACCAAAAATTTTCCTTTGCGAATAAAGGGATATAATTGAGTATCCTTCCAAACAGATATAAACATTTCCTGAGTGAGAGGTACTGGAATGATGCTATAATGAAGAATACAGAAGTTTAAAATATCACATGGATTTTCTTCTTTGAAGAAAGCTAAAATTGCAAGATTTAATTGATATGTATAGGGACTGTAATGACAATCTCTTTTTAGAATTAAAAATTATTGTTGAAAATAATGCATCATTACAAAACCTAACTATTTAATTTCTTGCTTTAATCGCTAAAATTTCAGATCTTGTAATATAAAAATGGGTAACAATAGTTTGAAGTTTTTGGCTATTGTGATGCCAATAACATTTTCCATCAACTGAATAGCCATCGGATAACAAAAGTTTGGTTGAGTGAGAAAAAGAAGTGAATACAATATGATTAATTGTAAAATATCAGTTCAATTCATTCAGATCATTTCGTTTATTTACATAATATTTCAAGTACATAAACACAAAGACATTTTACATGTATAATTCATTTGTATCAATCTTCCATGCATTACAATCCTTTTAAACTTTTGAGGAGTCTTTCTTGTCGTCCATCCGTGTTCGATATTGGGAGTGAAGCATGATCTTCTCCAGTGAAAGAATAGGTGACTCAAAGACTATACATAACAGCATCCCTAATATGTACGATAACACCACGTTGCCAATGTACTGGTACACCTGGTGGGAAGAAAAAAAAAGAAAGAAATTCCAATAAATCTAATCATAAAAAAGCAGCCAAATTGTTCATTTTCAACCCCCTTCTCCTTCAATTGTATGGACTGACTACTCAGTGAGATCAATAGAGATGCAGGATCTCACATGTCTCATCTGTGAATATAATCTTACAAAGAAATTTTTCTATTTTTAAATTTTAAGACTGAAGATTCTTATTATTTTAGCCCTTTTTAAACAAGGATATAAAACAACTCATTACAACTAAAATAGCTCAGATCGTAGATTTTTCAACATTTTTGAAATTTCCTAAGAACTATCAAACACATTTCAATGTATGTGACATAACATAACATAATGTAATATAACATAACATAACAACATAACATAAAATAACATAACATAGCATTAGAATTTATATAGCGCCAGCATCTATTTCATACTTTCATAGTTTGATGTCAAAAGCTAACTACCTATGCTCTCTTACTAATATTTCTTTTTTTTTTTTTCCATAAGAACATTGCAGGATCCTTACAATTATGCTATCCTGCAAGTAGACAGGGGTATTTCTTGAGTACAGGAAGTAGGTCATGATGATGGGATGAACAAGGTAGACTGTGTATGTGATACGAGATATTGGTTGGAACCCTGGCCAGCTTAGAATACTGTTTGCTATACCTGCAGACAAAAATAAGTTGGTTGCTTTTGACATTCCAATCTCAATGGGCTTTTTACGAACATGGTCATAATGATTTTGATAGCGATGTTGAGAAGGTTGATAAAATTTGATGATGGTGATGATGATGATGATGATGATGATGATGATGATGATGAGGGGGAGGAGGAGGAGGAGGAGGAGGAGGATAATGATGATGATGACGATGATGAGGATGATGATGATAATGATGATGATGATGATGATGATGATGATCATGATGATGAGGAGGAGGAGGAGAAGGAGGAGGAGGAGGAGGAGGAGAAGGATGATGATGATGATGATGATGATGATTATGATGATGATGATGATGATGATGATGATGATGATGATGATGATGATGAGGATGAGGATGAGAATGATGACGAGGATGAGGATGAGGAAGATGATGATGATGATACAGAAAGAATTGCAGGAGATGATAATTGTAGCAGATATGGTACTAAATGGAAACACATATATATGTATATATATATATTAGTAATGTGGATGACACATGTAATATCATTACCTCCCTTTTTGGTGTGACATGAGTAGATGACCCACGCTACACAGATTGCCCAGGTTGGCCTGCTGAGTGATTCATACAAAGCCTGGACACTCTGGGACCAATGGTTGGAGCCGTCTTTCCATTGGTTATGGGGAATGAATATGATGAACAAAGCCACTGAGATCGCAGCAATCCAGAAAAAGATGGCTTTAGGCTGGAATGAAACAAGATAGTATGTAAAAATATACTATCATCAAATTGTAATGCAAGCAAATGCAATTAACTAATTCATAAGATAATGTTTACCATGCTATATACTATCTAGCAGCAACTGATATTCTCGTAACAACTGGCACTGGTGCAATTGTAAGCCCTCTTTGTCAACTAACTCACAATGAACAAAAACAGCAAATGATGTGGTGAAAAGAATTACTTGATAGGTACCTTAAAATTACTCTCCCACTATAGAATTACAACATGAAAAGGTTTACTAAGACATCCTTTGAAATTTTTGGCCACTTCTGAGATAGGGATAAACGTCAGATTCAGGGATTCAAACTTTGATATCAATGCAAAAGTAAAACTGATAGAAATTAATGAAGACTTTGGGTTATCAAATGTCTGAAAGCCTCATATAGATAATAAGTTGTAAACAATAATTTATTTCTGCTTCTTGTTTGCAAGTCCTCTGAATTTACAGCACTATGCAGTCCTTTCCAATAGTGAGTTCAGGGTTAAACTCTTTTATAAGAAATAAATAAGACTTAACGCCAACCAGGATTTATCATTTGCTGATCGCAACTTGAATAACACTTAAACTAACATTGAAACACTTGCATTTACTTTTCATTTGTCACATAGCCTTGTCAGTATTTGATGTAGCCTCTCTGTGCCTCTTTTGTGCTGTCAGTCTTTTTCGCATCGATGAGGGAAAGAAACAGTATTGAGTGAACGCATTTTCGCATTTTGCAGAGCTCTATATTCATAAGCCAATTTCAAAAGGTACTGTCTTCTGTGCCAAGAGTCTTTGCTTTATTATAAGGATATTACTCAAAAGAGAATTTTCCATTGTTTCCACTGATATGCATTGTTGTTAAATAGCTTCTCAACTGGGAGCTTGATTTTGGAAATTTCAGCCTAAACTTACTTTTGGAAAAGAGTGTATGTGGTATTCAAGTTGCAATAAGAAACTTTTCAAGTGCTTTGTAACAGACATGCTAACTACTGCCTTACTAATAAACAAATACTCATTCAAAAGAAAAATTCCAAGGCTTTTGAATGATATATACTGATAGGCATTTGGTTATATATTGTTTTTTTTTCCAACAGGAATAACGAACCTGAACCAACTTTTGGAAATGACTGTCTTGTTGAGAAACATTACTTCAAAGGGGGAAGAAGACTATAGCTTTAGGCTGACAACAGTCATTGTTCTATATGTGATTATGTTTTCAAACAATATTAGCTTTTTCTCTGAAAAAGCATTGAAGGAACAATACAAATCATAATGTGAAAAGTGAAATTTTGAAGTCTGAGAAGGAAAGGGATGGTATCATATTTGTGGTGTTTTTTTCTCATAGCACAAAATAATACACTCGTTGCACACTGTCAATATTGTACCTTGATCATTCAAAACTTAAATTCTTAAATCAGTTTGATCCCCTCTTGTTCTACATTGTTCATATAGCATTCTTAGAAATAGAGATGCAGTATTTTTTAATTACTTTGGAAATAACAGCTGAGTTGTCTTTGTCCAGGAGCAGGACACCGGTGAACATTCCAATGGCGAAAGCCCCAACTCGAGTCCAAGGCACGATATAAACATGTTGCCAGTAATCTGTGAAAACTTGGTCCATTCTGAAACAAAAGTTCCATCTCATTAGAACTGAAGTAGCATTTTGAAATACTTCTAACTCAATTTTTGCGTGTATTTGTGTACGTAATGGTAATGCTGATAATGAAATTTATTCATATTCTCACCAATCCTTTGAACATCAAAGGTAAAGGTGCATAAAGGAATAGCTTTTATGCATATAAGCACTTGTTTAAGGAGTTATCATCAATGCTCTGAGAACTTTACAATACCATACCATGTATCACCATTTAACTCAGACAGCAAGTGATATCTTGGATATAACTTGATAAAATTATCTGATATTTTTGAAAGATCTAAAATCAAACTTTGACTCACAACACAAATTGTCCAGTGTAATGGTACTGTGCAATAAAAGCTGACACAATACCAGAGACTGTCAATGCAACCAGACAAGACATACCCAGACGATAAGACCTGTGGGATTTTTTAAAAAAGAAAATCATACTCATCAGCAAAATTACATCCTGCATAAAATTCAAAACTTTAGGCAGGTGCCTGTGTTTGAAATGAAAATCACTGACATGTCTACCAAAATTTATTTAGGTTTTGTATTTTTACCCTATAACTTGGACTTGGAATTTGTACAGTATTTGTACTGATGTTATAATGGTAGCAGATAAAACGAATATGTGTGTGAGATGTACAACAAATGACAGAATGACAAAAAGCAAGCAAGCAAGGATTAAAAAAAATAAAATAAATAATATATACCTGTGAATGATGTATATAATTATAGGTGATAAGGCAAACAGTTGCATATCCACAGCCAGATACCATGTCCATGTCATACACTGAAAGCACAAGAATAGCAAGTTGAGAAAAGGAAACAATGATCCGAAGGATTAAATTCCAACATTTTGTTGTTGCTGCCAATTCTCTTCAGTTTCTAACCCTTTTCAGCTGTTTCTTTACAATTTTTTTTATTTTGTTCCACCTTTCATATTATAAGCTCTCAATAAGTTAGTGTTTCCCTTCAATTTCATATTGCATAAAGCACTAAAAAGCATGAAATATAAACCCATAAAAACAGGTGAAACAGTTTCATGTCGTAAAGTTTTGTTTTTGTTTTTAAAAACTGCTGCAAAATTTGTCAAATCACTCACAGTCAGTATTTCAATATCAATTGTTTACTTTGTAAGGCAGGCATAATCAAACTCTCCAATGTTCCAGTTTTTGGGGTTTCTTTTAAATATTTGTTTAATCTAGCATGTGTCAGCTTGTCATCAAGGTGTGTTTGTGCTAAGTGTAATACTTTGTGATAGGAATGAAACATGCAAATTTAGTAGTGTTGATAATTTTGTGAGAAATTAAGCTTTTTTTCAGCTGCTATGAATATTCAATATTTTTTCATTCTGGTTTTCAAATTATGCTTCAATAAAACAGTTGCATTTTATAACATACTCCCTCAATAAAGAACACACTTTTCACAAGTTCTTACTGCCTTTTTCCTCTTAGAGACCTTTTCAATTTCCGAAAAGCTTTTGAAGCAAATTATTTGTAATTTGCATTAGAATATTCACATAGATAACCTAGATGAAAATTCAAATTAAAAATTTGATTGGAGAATAAAGCATCAAAAACATTAGAGAAATGCATAACAAAGTCTGCAGTCTTTTTTCTTCTTTTTTTTAAATTCACAAAGATTAAAACAACTCTTTCATATCACAATAATGTTTTCAAAATTTTGGTCCAGTACAGTCCCACCTACTTTTTGTCTTGGCTGGTAAAGATTGTTGATGTATAGAAGATGTGACCACCATTTGGTGCCGCAATCGTCATACTCAGCTAAAGGCTGTGCTTTCAAAGGGCCAAACACAGCATGGTTGTACATTGTGATGCAAACCATCAGAACAACGAGATAGGCAGGTGTCAGCCTGAGGGAATTAAGCATACAACAACATTGACTTTAACAGGTGAAGGTTTGGGTTTTTTTAATTGGGGAAAAAGGGATTTAGTTGCCTAATATAATTTCAAAGTCTAATAATTTTCACATAAGTTGATTTAATTCCTTTGCACTAAAATTTAAAAAGTTGACTACCTTTACTTTGAGTGATGTTCTATAATGCGATGGTTTCCTGATGGTAAAGAGTATATGAAATAAAAATGCTAATTTCTGTTGATTATTCCAAAGAAAATCAATCTTTTGCCTTAACCATACATGAAATTTAGGAAATAAAATTTCACAGTAGGAAGCAGAAAAAAAATCTTTCAGATCGCACTGCACATCAAATATCATTTGGGGTGACAGTATGGTTTGTTTTAAAATAAGATAAAAATTTCTGTGGTCACAGATTGTGTGTTATATTCTAATTCAGATGCTTATCATTAAGATAAGTAATATTACATTGTGCTGATGACATTGTTTTCATTAATTTATTGTAAAAGCCTGACTTGAATTTTCTGATAAGCAGAGAGTGAAGACATATACCAAAGTATATCCTACAATGTTTAAAGGATGGGTCCCAGGTGTTATGGTGATGATAAATTTAAAAAATATGCTGGTGGAGTGAAAATCTGTTTGTTCTGTACTCAAAGCATTACAATGTTCATTCATCATTATCAAGATTTATCAGTTGGACAATCAGTTTGATGAATGTCTTATTTCAAACATGGTCAATATAAAAAGTCAGGTTTGTAATTTTAAAAACTTTAATGAGTCCATGTTAAAGGTATTCAAGTTGACTTAATGCAGAGATACAACCATCAGTAGAGCTATTATCATATTAAGAACATTCGATTAAGGCTTTCGTTCTATTTTTCCGTAGCAGACATAGTAGTAGCTCACTGTGATTTGTGAAGAAAAATTGTCTAAAAGCTAGTCTGCAAAAAAGTGCATTATGTTTAAGTCTGACTGTTTGATTATTGGCAAATGTTCATCCTTTAAAAAATTGATGGTGTATGGCAGCTGTAACAGACTGAGAAGATGCTGATGCTGGTAATTGTTGTGGGAGACAACTTGACTGCTTTCATAATTTATTTGTGTTTCTATCCACTACCTGTAGAAAGTGAAAAACCCAATTCTTTTCTTTATGAATTTCAATCTCTCCTCTAAATCTTGATGACAACAGAATCAATGGAAAAAAATACAAACTATAACAACACTAAATTAAAATCAGTCATTTCATTGTCTTCTTACCTCCAGATTCGATGCAAGAAAAACAGACTCCAAAATCCACAGGACGGCTTTCTTTTCTTCAAATCTTTCAAAGTCAGCATTGCAACCAGAAGGCCACTGAGATGGGGGGAAATAATTGGGCAAGGGATGAATTGGAATTACAAGTTCCCTGCTCTGTCCAAAGGGACTAGTCACATGACCAGCATAAATTTGATAATGCATTTTGATTTTTTAAGGTGATAGTAATGTAATGAGGAGAGGAATAAAAGGAAGATGAGGAGAATGAAATAAGGAGAAAGAAAAAAATGAGATTGAGAAAGTAGTGCTTCTGATGGTCTTGGTGTTTGTTAATCAATCATTAGTCACCAAATAATATAACAAAAACTTGATGGGTATTTTTTTTTTTTTTTTTATAAAATTTCTTCCAAAAACAAATTACCTTTCATCTCAAATACCCATCTAGCAATAGTTTTCAATCTATATTTTGAGACAAAACAATAATCTTACCATCCAATTCCGGTAAAAGACCTACCTGATGAGAAAGAAAGAATCTACAGCAAATGAACCACCAACTACAATAAAGAAAGGGATGCTAGCTGTTGTCTTGGCCACGCCTGCAAGGTTGGCTGAAATGGTGAGGAAAACAGAAAGAAACAAAAAAATTTAAATGGGATTTATAGTTATAGACCATTAACAAAAATTATTAAGCAAGGTTACTGGTGATCTTTGAAAGAGCATGGTTAATTTTCCAATAGTGATTCTGTAAAAATGGAAGATAATAGTGATGATAATATCGATAATGATTATGGTATTGTTTTGGAAGACCTCTTTTATTGTCTTTCATGAATCAGTCATCTCAAATTCAAAAATTTGACCTATTATTATTGAGGATAACAAGTTTCACAAACTGATTCAAGATTGCAATTTGAAATAAGAGACAAGAATTGCAAAAGATGGTTGAGAGTTTTGATTGAGAAAATATGAATATAAGATTGACAATCCTGAGCAGAAAGAGGTCACTTAACATATCAAGAGAGAATCTTGACTAGAAAAAACTGAGGAGAGGCATGATACTCCTCAATAATGACTCACTTTAGAGGAATAATATAATCATTAACCATTTTATATAATAAAAGGGATCAAGATACTTTTTCTTATATATAATATTATATACTTATATGTTTTGAAATTAAAATATGGTTCATGAGATTTCCTCAATAATGATTTAGATCACTAAACTTGCTCTATGTGAACAGCCTTCTATAAGTAGGTACTTTAAATTTCAAGAAGAAGAAGAAAATAAAGTTGTTGAATCATTTAATTGACAGAAAAGTTCGTCCATCTACTTACCAAACATGAGGTTGCTTCTATCCATAACAGCACCAAAAGTATAAGTGTGTCCTAGAATAACCCACAACATGCTGAAGACCCTAATGCCATCGATGCATCGGATGACATCCGGCTTGTTTCCACTAGAAGTTTTCAGGAGCCGCACCAAATTCAGTCTCACAGAAAAGGCTTTGATGACTCGAGTACCTTCAGAAGAAACGCAAACATTAAAATCCCATTTTTTGTCATGCACTAAATAGGCTCAAAGGAGATTTTTAAGTCAAATTGATGATAGGCATTTAGATCTACATCGCATCTGAAGAATTATTTCAGGAATGGTATAATAAGTCATGATTCAAAACTTGTTGTAGCATTTATTTCTAGGGACTGGAATGCTTGTGGGGTTTTTTTTTCATTATCAAATCTCTAAATTGATGGAGGACTAGCCCTTAATCTGTATTGAATCGTTGCAAGTAGTTAACTTCAGATAATTCAAACTAAAATGGTCTTTTCATAACACCTGTTCCTTCTTGTTTTGGCTTCTCTGGACCTTTCAGACATGCTTCTCGCAGTTCTTGTTCATCCTGTTTATCATTTTCAACACTGTCTTTGATTACTGTATCAGGGTCCTGCTTAAGCTTATCTCCCTGCTCTGCTGTGTCTTCACATGCAACGTTTATCTGATAGTTACAGCCAGAGCCATCGAAGTCATTCATTTCAACCATTTTGTCATTCTTGGCGTCGTGTTTGCAGTCATGTCTGGCCGCCTTTGTCATTTCAACCTGGAATAAAAGAAATAAAGTACGATAAGACAAATATTGTATAACACAGCTGTATAAGTATCAAAATGTTCATAACTGGTGTAAGCTGATTTGGAAAAGTTTGCTGAGCTTTGAGCTTTTTAGCTTATGCATGTTACGATAAATAGAAATATCTGATAAAGAAGTATCTACTCACGCCATTAGAAATAACACTGTTATGCTTTGTTGTTATTTCTTGTTTTGTGATTGGTATTCCTATTGTTCCATTCAGTAGAGTTGCCCCAACGTCGTGCTGCTTTGCTATGTGGCCATTGGCTGAGCCCTTCACACCATTGGCTGAGCCCTTCACACCATTGGCTGAGCCCTTCACACCATTGGCTGAGTCATTCAAGATTGGAGAATAAAATCTTGAGTGTAATTGTTTGAAGCAGACAGACAATAAAGCAGTCAAATATTCTTTTTTTTTTTTTTTTTAAGAATAACATGCATGTATCCTCTTCCTCTCCATCCTGGCTGCTTGTGTGATCTTTAAGAAGAATATAAAAAGCTTGATTTTCTTTCACTCTATGTATGATAAAACAATAGTGATTTCTTAAATCATTTAAACTAAGACACAAATTGAAAACCAGGATAAAATGTCTGGTAGTGGAAAGAATTCATTAAATCAAAGCAATTTTTTTGTGGACAAAAATGTCTTCATATTCAACACAGATAGATAGAGGTAAAACTCACCTTTTTGAGTATTTTGTTCAAACTGCCGACCATCCTTCTTTGGACTCTGTGGGTGTTTTCCTCTCTTATCATATGTGTAATGCCAGTAGGTCTCCAGAGCAGTACATATGACAACTTTAATTGCAAAGAGGAACAGCAGTGCTCTGTGTTGGAGAAGAATAAAGTTGTATGCCTAACTGTATCTTATCTTATCTTTTCTTATCTATGTAAAGGCCATCCAGGATGTGTATCTTTTGAATGCCTTGTAATTATAATACATTTTGTACATTTTTATACAACAATAAGCATAATAATAACCCTGTTGAGAATTAGTTTTTATCAGTGACATCACTGTAAATACTCTCTATCTAGTTTGTAGGTCATTTATTAATACTGCTATAAGACCTCCAATTGTTTTTTGTTTTGTTTTGTTTTTATTAGGCAAACATGTCAAGTAAGAAAATCTTTAATGAAGTAATTTAACCCATTTTTGTCTTCAACATTGTAAAGAATTATATACTACTTAATCACACAGATCCAATCTTCACACAGCATTTTTTTTTCTTATAAGGCTTGTGTTGTTGGTATTTGCGGAAGAAATCAAATTTATTAAGATTCAGTTACCTTTGAGGGTATAGAATAAAAATAGTCTCAGAAATTAAAGACTAAGTACAACGATCTGGTAACACCAGCATCTGCAAACTTAAATGCATAATCAAAAACAGCAGAATTTTGCTTTTACTTTGTTCTCATTATTCAAAATGCAAGACCTGTCATCAGGCCTGGATTTCACCAACAGCACCTAAATGAAACTCACATGACGAAAACAGCCCACGGGTCTTGGCCCAGGTAAGGGTCCTCCTTGTAGCAAACCACATCGTGCACATTCAGATGGAGAGCTGAGAGCGTCCCTGAAAACAAAGGAGAGGAGAGGGGATGTGTGTGTGTGTGTGTGTGTGTGTGTGTGTGTGTGTGTGTGTGTGTGTGTTTGTGTGTGTTTGTGTGTGTTTGTGT
>JBCIKM010156055.1:0-13475 GCA_039654465.1 Melibe viridis | reverse complement strand
CTGACGTTGAGAACCGATGGCAGAGCTACATAGAGGTGGATCCTGACGTTGAGAACCGATGGCAGAGCTACATAGAGTCGGATCCTGACGTTGAGAACCGATGGCAGAGCTACATAGAGGTGGATCCTGACGTTGAGAACTGATGGCAGAGCTACATAGAGATGGATCCTGACGTTGAGAACTGATGGCAGGGCTACATAGAGATGGATCCTGACGTTGAGAACTGATGGCATAGCTACATAGAGGTGGATCCTGACATTGAGAACTGATGGCATAGCAACATAGAGGTGGATCCTGACCTTGAGAACTGATGGCAGAGCTACATAGAGGTGGATCCTGACGTTGAGAACCGATGGCAGAGCTACATAGAGGTGGATCCTGACCTTGAGAACCGATGGCAGAGCTACATAGAGGTGGATCCTGACGTTGAGAACTGATAGCTACTGAGTGTTGCTCGTCACATGAACAGAACATGAGTAAGGGCACAGTGCCGAGGTGAGTCAAAGCCACAGAAAGAAAGGAAAAACAGGAAGTCGTCACATTTGAGTGAAATTGTACAAGAGTTCACTCCGATGTTTATTTTATCTTTTACGTTAACATTCAGTTCTTTGGGTTTCGAACACTCTTCACATATAACGTAACTGCAGAAACACCAGGGGATTGCATGTCATGATTCCTGGTTCCAACTTGGATTAATTGTCAGTGCTTTTGCAAAAAGCCGGATGTTTTTATCTCTTTTATTTTTTTCAGCTGCATCAACTCTTCATCGGGGATTAGTAAAAGGACAGCCTGCATTCGATTCAACCACAAAGAGAAACATTACGATAACATAAAATCCCAAACATTGGCCACAACTCATAATAGCTTAATGATCCAGAAGACCAAGGATCTTTAAGCCCCCTTAGTCTACAAAAGGTACTCGGTATGTTGACATGTTCTCACAACACAGACAGAGATTGAAAAGAGGATGAAAACTGCTGTTTCTGGTCTCAATCTGTTCTCTGTCAACCAATGCAATCATATCTCACCACCCCTCCCCTTCTTGGCCCCACTACGACCCTCGTGTCTCGTGTCTCGTGATTCAGCAATCGTACCATAACGGGCCACAGAGATTATTGGTCTTCGAAAGCAGAGACCGGCTGGATATCAAAGTGTCTTTCCATCCAATTACAGACAGTTCTTCATCATTAACACGAGATTCGTATAACACAGCACATAATATGAGGCTTTGTTTACGTTCGAGGTGGGCATTCCACAGGTTTCCTGCTGGCGTCACATGAAATTAAGTAGTTTTCGTTCTCTGACTTTGAATTTTTCTTTGCACAGTTTTTGATGACGTCATTAACTGATGTAATCTGTACTTATTCCATTCGTGTTATATGGAAAACAATTATTTAGGCACTAGAAAGTGACATCTAATTTATTTACTTTCAAATTCAATTAATAATTTTGATAAAGCAATTTTGTGGCAAATTGCTAAAAAAAAAAAAAAGAAAAAAATCTTAAAAATCAATCAAACATTAAGTTAATCAACAAGACGACTGTTATCTCCCTTGTGGTGCGTGCTGAATGGCAAAATTGTTGGTCTGCGCATGTCTCGTCGTTTAATAAGTTTTCCATTGGGCAGACGCCCTCCGTCCAAATAACTGAAAGCATCAGGTTGTAGACAATTACAATTTGAATTTGTTACACGCATAAAGTATTTGGGTGGGGATTGATTCAAGATTTGACACACTATGTGTGTTGTGCTTGTGTGTCTGCCTTGTATTCAAGGGGATTCCCCGTGACACACGCGCACACCGTGATGACGAGCATAAACACCGAGAGACATGATTTCATGCAGGGACTTATGATGTAGGATGTGCTTCAGCATTCAAGGTGTGTGTGTGTGTATCTGTGTGTGTGTGTGTGTGTGTGTTGTGTGTGTGTGTGTGTGTCTTGTGTGTGTATGTGTGTGTATGTATGTGTGTATGTGTTCGTGTGTGTGTCTGTGTTTGTGTGTGTATGTGTGTGTATGTGTGTTTATGTGTGTGTGTATGTGTGTGTGTAGGCATTCTTCACTACAGGGAACAACACCCAGTAACAGACAGCAGCTGGTGGATCAATGCACACTCACACGCTCACACACACAAACACAATATCTACAATCACACAATTTAACACACACACACACACACACACACACACACACACACACGCACACACACAAATACAGAATCTCTCTCTCTCTCTCTCTCTCTCTCTCTCTCTCTCTCTCACACACACACACACACACACACACACACACACACACACACATACACATCCCTCTAGTTGTTTCGTTTTAGTTCCCGTAGGTATTTTTAAAGAGTCACCAAGAACGACAACCCATCATCAAAACAATAACTACAAGCAGTCTAAAGTTGGAAGCAGTGCTTTATAATCTCTATTTTGGGAATTGTGTTTTACACTTTTACCAAGTTTTAACTGTGTCTTTGGTGGTGTAGATGTATTTTTTATGTTCCATAAGGTTAGTAGGCTATTTTCGATAGAACATGGCAACTTTATTAAGAATCTAAAAGTGTGTATTTGGGTTAAGAAGTTGACCCTGTACTGAACGTGCCAAAGTCTTCAGTTGAGCTGCTGTTGTTGACATTGAATGAATGAAATATATTTCAAAATGGATGACGGATGAATCTTGATAAAATGTATTAGTTTTCTACGTTATGGAAGTAAAAGATCACATGGATCTCAAGTCATATAAACAAAATAAAGCGTTCAAGTGCAGGATGTGAGACTGGTTTAAAAGAATTGATTGGAATTGTATCCTTCAGGAAGTAATATTAGATTGGATTCTGAGAATTCTTCACTTGTGGTTTGTTTTGCTTGTTCTTTTCATTGTTTGTTGTTTTAGGAGGGGGTATTTTGTGGTGTGTATTTAAACCTAGTTAAGGTTTGACATTATGAGGGTTCTTTTTCAAGGATTTAAAAAAATGAGAATCACTTTTAAAATCAAAATGGGAAGTGGCTATTCTCACCCGGTCCTTTTTCCGATAAAACTGGCAAACCAACATGATCAACAAACTATCAATTCACCTGCCTATGTCTTCTTCACTGTCTCTTTTTTTTTTGTTACCAACTTCCACCCACTTTGGATCTACTTAGACCAACTTATGTTAAGGCAAATTTAAGTCACAAACCCACTTCGGATCTACATACTTATGTTAGGGCAAATTTAAGTCACAAAGTCCAGCGTTGTTTATAACCACACTGTCTTCTGTATTGAAATGCTAATGTGTATTATATTATCCAGAACTAGAAACTATGTGCACAGTCTTTTTGCATGTGTATGTGTGTTATTTTTTACTATGTAGTATATTTCTCTCTGGTTGACTTGGTAGAAGAGAAAATGGTGGGATCAAGGAAGGGGAGGGGGGGGGGGGCTTCTTTCAGAGAGGGGTCTTGTAATAGAATTAATACAGTGTATACACACTTTTTTTCTTCCTTAGTTCTATGCCAGGTGGTTTCACAAATGGATGAAGTTCCACACTACAGGGGAGATTTGAACAGGCGGAATCGAATGCCCCGCCCTCACATGCAGAATATCCAGCCAAATGTGCTCATCAACCATCTGATCAACAACCGCAGAGGACGAGGAGGCCGTCGCATCTTGTACAGGTTTCAGGGCCCACCTCATGCGAGGGCCGGGGGCTTATTTCATGGGGCACCACACCACAATGAGCCAAGAGTACAGCGCATCACTGTGGATGAGGATGTCTTGAGGTTTGAAACTTTTTCATTTTATTTATTTTACCTTGCTGTTTGTTGAAAGATTGATGTATTCTGTGTTAGGGATTTTTTTTTATCTTTGTCTGTTTATATTTCAGCTCCTTTGCACACTTTTTTATAAGGAACTATCTGTTTACATTCCTGTGAGCATAATTGTACATATGCAAGCTGTGTGTGTGTGTTTGTTTTCATGGATAAATCATCATGTTTGTATCCATGGAAGTACCTATATGTTTAAATGTATCATGTTCTTCTGGTCAATTAATCATCCCTTTGTATGTTCGTACAGGGCACAGGGCTGGAAATATCCCACGGCAAAATGCCTCCGTTCTCTTGCAATAATTGCCATGCCCTCATTTTAAAAAATTCATTTTTTTTTTCAGTTTCAGTGGTGCTGCAGGGGACGAGGCAGGTCTGTATGTTGCGGCCAACACCATCGACCAACACAAAAGTTACTTTGAAATTGAAATCCTTGACATTGGCGACCTGGGCCAAATAAGTGAGTCGTCAACTCACTATTTCTCTTAGGACATTGTATTTTCTGGGTTCTGTTTTGTAACGTTTAATTATCTTTTTTATATTTGCTTAGAGCAAATGGATTTATATTTCTATTTGTTTCATGCCTCACATAAATAATTGTTTATACTATTTGATGTCCTTGATTTTCGTGTGTGGTCTTCTGGTGTATTCCCTATGACTATTTGTTGGATGATATGGTCTTTTTTTCTGCATCTTATTTCTCACACGTTTTTAATATAGGTTGATATTTACTTCTTTCAGGATGTTTCAAAGATTTAGTCAACAAAATCAGTGTAACCATATTCGATGTGTGATTTCTTTTTTTTTCTTTTTCGCATGTTAAAATTCTTCAAAATTTCCATTCACACCTTATGGTCAATGTTGGAAAAGGCTGAAGCGTATAATCATAGTCCTTTGAGAAAATGTCTTTTTGAGGGTTGGGCTTGATTCCTCTTGGGGATATCATTCAACCACTCTCCATGCTGCTCTGAGGCTCACGCCTGGACCAGATTGTCCCAGTCTCTCTTTGGGACAGACGCAAGGGAAGAAGTTGTCCCCATGGGGTGAATAAAGGGAATTTTATCTTCAGTTTTACTGTAGAGCTTTTATTTTATTTTTTAGTTTTTTTTTATTCTTATTTATTTTTATTTTTATTACTATTATCAACTATGTTATAATTATTATTCATTTTTTGTGTTTTAGGTATAGGTCTTGTTCCCGCTTACTATCCGCTCAACATCCATCCAGGGGTGGAGGCCATCTCTGTCGGATACGTTGCTGATAATGGATGGTAGGTGCAAATTGATGGACAAACCTTGGGGCGGTTTTTGTTTGTTTTTTTTATATTTGTGTTTCAACTTAATTGTGGCTCATCTCAAGTGATCCTATTTGTTTAAAAAAAATGATAGGGAACAATGTGTTGGCCTGAAACTAATTATTTCCTCCTCCCATCTCCATGCTTTGCCATCTTTTCTAAAAGTCTCTCTGTTTGATGGAGAATCAACTGGGCTAGAAGCTTTCTCAAGGCTTTTGTAGTTTGTTGCTCCTGTACCACAGACATAAAGTGTTGTGGGCTACAGGAGTGGGTTTTTTTCACAGCGCCAATTTGTCTTTCATAGAATCTCTGTCTCTGTCACTGCTTTAGTTTCCTCCTTTTTGGGCAGCAAGCTTGCTACAGAACCAAGGCTTAGCTGCCTTTTACTGTTTTACACACACACTTAAGAGCTTGGTTGTCATTCTTTCCACACTTGGGAAAAAATAATAATTGATAATTGAATTTCAGTTTTACTCCTATGTAAAGCAGCGCTGTAAAACACATCATATACGGCCAGAGGATTCCCCTCTTTACCATACAATTCCATACGATATTGTGACTTTTGAGTTTTATATCCCCCAAAATATAATGCAGATTTATGATCAAAACGTCATTTGGAAGCATGTAGTTTAGCAAAAAGATTATTTGTTTTAAAGAAAAAATTGTCAAAGCTAATTTAATCTTCTTTTATTTTTTTGTATTTTTTTGTATTTTGGATATGTTATCACAAAGAATTTCTGAGCCATTATTATTCTTCATGACCTGCGGACTTGGCTGACATATTTTTGATATTTTCACTCCTATATCTATTGTTCCGGCAGCTTCTATGTGAATCCTGGCAGGGGAGGCATGGACCCCCACCAATATGGCCCTCCCTGTGACCTTGGTGACCGCATGGGGGTTGGGGTCAAGGCCTCAGAAAACCCCCGTGGCCGACCAGGAGCTCAAGTGTTCTTCACCAAGAACGGACAGGAAGTCAGTCTTTATTGTCTGTTTGTTTTTTATTTGCTGGCTGTTGAATTCTTGAAAGTGTGCCCAAAAGGCATGTTGCCTACGAAACAGCCTTAAATGTTGATAAACGGCGGTATAAGCTATGAGCTTTTCACCAGCAGAAAGAATAATGATGATAACAGTTAATTAATGGCTGCTGAAGAGGACGATTGTCTTGAGATGGAGAAGACATGCGCTAAGGCGGTTTGCATCCTTGGTGCAGATTGCAAGGGAGATCACCCATGTGTAGTCTTGGAAACATGGGTAATGAGCAAGATATGAAAATACGATATCTAGTGATATAGCCTATGATCAGTTGAGAAGTTACTGCCACTGCTGGGGTCGGCTGTGAGTGTAACCTAGTACCACCTTTTTCTATTGTCATTCACCATAGAACAAGGCAATGACTTTCTCACTAATCCAGATCACCAAAGATAGACATCCCTTCCCCATCATTGACTAAATTGCCAACAATTCTATGATTGCACAATAATAAAGTGTTCGCTTTGCTCTCCTAGCCAAGGGTCTCTTATTGTTTTCGTTTCTTGGCATGCATGTCCCAGGGTTAGTCTTCATGAACCCCTATGCTGGGATGGCTCGTTTTCCTGGCTTTTCGCGTTCAAGGGCTCTCTGTTTATATCTAACCGGTGTCTGTGGGGCACTCTCTATATGGTTAAAGTTGAACTAGATCAGGGGAGTCAATAGTTGAAAAGAAGACACCCACTTTAGTTGAAACATTTTGTGAGAGTGAAAAAGGGATAAAAATTGTTGATGGAGCCGTGAGTAGCTAAGTGAAAATACTTTTGTTGTCCATATCCCTTTGTACTGCCTAAGCAGTGCCAGGGAAAAACTCTGGATCACAAGAAATGAAGACAGGCAGAGGATTGGTGCACCGTGCTAGTAGCTAAGTGTCTGTTTAAAAAGAGGCTCTCAGGTCGTCTTGGGTGTGTTGGGGTGTATGCTCTTAGAGGATGGAATTATATATTGAAAAAAAATGCATCCAACTTAGAGATTTGTCTTATTTTTCTTTTTTTAAATTTTGTTTCTCATTATCTGATTGAAATGTACTGTTTGATTTTTTAAAAAATGACCCCTTTTCAATCAGATCAAGAGCTGCGAGTTGGGTGTGCCGGCTCACCAGCTGTTCCCTGCGGTAGGGATGCAGTCTGAGGGCGAGGAGGTGCGGCTACACCTGGATGCCGAGTGGAATCCAGATGAGGGGATGCAGATGGTGGTGGATGGGGGAGAGGAGGACTGGGTGCGTCTGGATGACATCCGACTCAATGGAATGGTACGTGAGGAGGCAGGGAGGAAATAGTTCTTCCATGGACTTTCAAATGAGTCACTTTTTTATTGTAAATTATATCGCACTGTAAAAATCTGAGAAGAACAAGCTTATGGATGAGGGCTGGATGATTGTTATACTTTACTTGACGTTTTAGCTTGGGAGTGTTTACTGATACTTGTGGAAACGGTAAAGCTATGTACAATAAAGAACACTCTTAGAAAGAACTTATTGATGAAAAGAACAGATTCTGAAGCACACATTCCCTATTGAGAGTTTAGAGGGAAAAAGTGAAACCATGATTGAAATAAAGTGCCACTTTGGACAGTTCCTGGCTATTCTTTGTATCAGAGCTCTACTTCAGCAAATCAATTTTAACACTGAGGATTCCAGAGTGCTACAGACGATCACCCTTCATTTTTATTGAATTGAATCCTGGGTCTTCCTAAACCATTATGCTGTTAAAGTGATGGCCATTGCTTATTTTTCTTTTGAGAGATGACATTTTTTGTCGTTACGCTTACCCTGGGAAAAAAACAAACAAAACACTTTTATTAGTCTGTTCCACCCAAAAAAATCCCAACTTTTTTTTTCGAATCTATGAAAACTTGCATATGGCTCTTAGTCTTTTTGAAAGAATTTCTAAATTTGAACAATATCCTCTCACTTTTTAACCAGGCTTCGTCTTTGTATCTGCATTTTATGTGCATGGGCACTCTTTCCATTGTTTTTAGCTTGAAAATGGTCAGGTCAAAATAATTTTTCTTCATAATAAACCACAATGAATTTTTGCTAATGAATACATAATCTAGTGGCTTTTGTTTACTGCCACTGATAATGTTTTAAAATGATGGTTGAGGAAAATTGCTAGTTTTTTAAATATGTAAAACACCTATTTAGCCACTCTATATCTTGGTAAAAATCTATAATCGAAAGAGAAAATATGGTCTCATTGACAATAGCAAGTTTTGAAACACAAAAGTTATTGAGAAAAAATGCTGGGTTTTGGGGTGTTTTTTTTTTGTGGAATGGACTATGGATCTTGTCTTGTTTTTGGTTCTTTGTTTTGTTTATTTGTTTTTCCCTCATCACGCAGACCCTGGAGTACACGGGCAAAGGCCGCAGTGTCATGGATGTAGGGCTGGCCCAGGCGAAGCACCCGCTCAACACCACTAACCACTACTTTGAGTTTGAGATCGTTGACCCGGGGGACAAATGCTACGTGGCCATTGGCCTGGCCAAGCAGGTGGGTACAGCCACCACTGTACTTGTCAGGCTCTCCATTTTCCTTCCCACATTATCTTTGGAGTACGACAAACATTTGCTTCAAGGCTTGGCTGAGTTTTGTTGATGTTTTATGTTTCTGTTGTTGTCGAGTCAATATATTTATTCCATTATTCTGTTACTAGCTAAGGTCCTGTTCTACAAACAGCTGGCTGTTTTTGTTGTATGGAGTCCATTCACCCGCCCGTTTGAAAGTAAGACAAGGTAAAAACCAGCTGGAAGCTTAGTTGTAGGGACAGATCTATTCGGATTTCCTTTTTTTTTCTAATCAAAATTAAACTGCAACTTAAGGCTTTTCATTTTCGTTTTGGATTTAAAAAATACAATTTTGTATTCTTTCAGATTTTGTGTAGGTCTTGTTTCAGATCCTTTGACCTTTGGCAACTTTGGTTCCCATGACATTACGATTATTCATTGGTAGTGCATTATTATATTACTATTTTGATTTGATACTTACCCATGTCGAAGCTTTCCAACTTCCCCATCCTTTTCCAGAACTACCCGATGGGACGACATCCGGGCTGGAATCACAACTCAATAGCTTACCATGCAGGTAAGGGAAGGCTGCTAGGTCTCAGGACTCTGTCCAGAGTAGAGCAGTGGTTGCTCCCTTTTTTTATCAAAAGCACCAGCTTCTACCTCCTTTACTTACTTAACTCCTCTTAGTCTGAGATTAAAACATGAGTTTAGTGTAATTAACTATTAAAAATTCTAGTGGGCAGTAGAACTACACACAGGATATATCAAGTTAAGAGGGTTAACTATACTTACTACCTACCCACCGACCTTCTCAACTACCTACCATCCCACTTACCGACTTTCCCAACAACCTACCCACCTAACTACCTACCTACATCCCTACCTCCCTATCTACTTACCTACCTACCATCTCACCTACCTACCTACGTTCCCAAACACATATGTACCTACCTTCCCAACCACCTAACTACCTACCTACATACCTATGTGCCTGGCAACCTACCTACTACTTACCTATTAACTTACTTACTGCCTTTTACACTTGGCTGTCATATGGGGCAGCTACAAAGTCCCTTATTTAGTATTTCATTTCATTTTTTCAAAATGTATATACACACTTAATTGTTTTTAGTAGATTTTTTTTTTTCTATTTAGAAAACATTGAGAAAAAAAATTGTCCATGTAATATAACCAAATTTTGTAAGGTCCAAATTTCTTTGGTTTTTTCTTTTTGTTGTCTCAGACGATGGCAAATTGTTTCATGGATCAGGCATGGGGGATCGATTTGGACCAAAATGTTCCATGGGTAAGAACAGTCTTTCCTTTCTCTTTCTTTTGAAATGCCCTGAGTATCTAACAGATTATTGTTGCCCAGTTTTGCGCTTTCTCGTTTGAGAAAACCAGGCTTGGAGATTATCTTCTTCAAAGTTCACATAGATACCATCAGGAGATGTATAATTAATCTGCTTAAAAATCCACAGTACCAGGATTTAATAGAAAATGTAAACAATACTAGTGACCAACACAGGCTCTGCATGTCTTGATAAAAATCAAATGAGACATATATAGGCCATGGTTTGTTTGTTAAAAAAAAAAAAGAGGTTAATGTGAAAAAAAGACAGCGGTGAACCGGGTCTATGGCTCAGCATAACGGACATCAAACATACATGTTTCAAAGTAATGTATGAGTCTAACATTCTCTCTCCATGTACCATTTTTGTACAAAACCTTGTTCTTTGTTATCCTCTTGTCATATGGACTTTGACGAATGCTTAGGGATGGGCTGTGTGTGGTGCTCAGTAACAAAGCTTGTTGTGCATAGTGATGTGTTGTTTCCAACAAGAAAGTTTGTTGTGTGTAGTGATATGCTGTGTTTTTTGTTCAGTAAGAAAGCTTGTTGTGCAGACAGAGTGATGTCTGATATGTGTGTTGTGTCCAATGATAAAGCTTGTTGTGTATAGTGATGTGTTGTGTCCAATAAGAAAGATTGTTTTGCGGAGTGATATGCTGTGTGTTGTGTCCAATAATAAAGCTTGTTGTGCATATTGATGTACTGTGTGTTGTGCTCTATAAGAAAGCTTAAAGCTTGTTGTGCGTAGTGATGTGTTGTGTCCAATAAGAAAGATTGTTTTGCGGAGTGATATGCTGTGTGTTATGTTCAATAAGAAAGCTTGTTTTGCATAGTGATGTGTTGTGTGTTGTATCCGATCTGTGTGTTATGTTCAATAAGAAAGCTTGTTGTGCGTTGTGATATCCTATATGTATGGTGGCATAGTCTGTGTTGCGTCAAGACTCCCAAGGTGGCATAGTCTGTGTTGTGTTAATACTCCCATGGTGGCATAGACTGTGTTGCATCAAGACTCCCACAGTGGCATAGTCTGTGTGACATCAAGACTCCTATGGTGGCATAGTCTGTGTTGCGTCAAGATCCCATAGTGGCATAGTCTGTGTTGCATCAAGACTCCCATGGTGGCATAGTCTGTGTTGCGTCAAGACTCCCATAGTGGCATAGTCTGTGTGGTGTCAAGACTCCCATGGTGGCATAGTCTGTGTTGCGTCAAGACTCCCATAGTGGCATAGTCTGTGTGGCGTCAAGACTCCCATAGTGGCTTAGTCTGTGTTGCATCAAGACTCCCATAGTGGCATAGTCTGTGTTGCGTCAAGACTCCCATAGTGGCATAGTCTGTGTGGCGTCAAGACTCCCATGGTGGCTTAGTCTGTGTTGCATCAAGACTCCCATGATGGCATAGTCTGTGTTTCGTCAAGACTCCCATGGTGGCATAGTCTGTGTTGTGTCAAAACTCCCATGGTGGCATAGTCTGTGTGGCGTCAAGACTCCCATGCTGAAGAGTGTGGGTTTGGTCCCTTTCAGTGCCATTGTGCCAATCTCTTTGTGGCTCTTCTCTGCAGCTGATGTCTGGGTTCTCCCAGTGCCCAAAGATTTCCAACATGTAATGAATAGATCAAGATATTTTGTTGGATGATTTTATTTATTTTTCTCCCAAAGGACATCATGAATAGGATGAAGAAAGGAGTTTTTATTTATTTATTTCATTTACCTATTTTCCCTGCGGGTAACAACGTTTATGAGATGCATGAAGGAGATTTTAATCCTTATTTTATTCATTTAATTTCCCCCAAGCAACAACATATGTGGGATGAATAAACGGAAATTTAAAAAATCTATTTTTGTTCATTGATCATCGTGCCAAAGGACACTAAAAATGGGACGAATAAAGGGAATTTTATTTAATTTCATCTCTATTTTTCTGCCAGGTGATACCATGGGCTGTGGCATACTGTTCCCCCCAGACTACGACAGCTCTGCCGATGCCTTCTCTCATGACTTGGATGCGATCGGACGGGGAGGAGGAACGGAGGGAGAGGAAGAGGAGGATGGTGACCCTGGGGACTACGAGGATGAAGACGAGGAGGACGAAGATGAGGAGGATAGAGACAGGAGGAGAAGAGAAAGAGGACTGTTGGTGGATCTGTGGGACTCAGACAATGAAGGGGAGGAGGCGAGACAGCGTCCTCGGCGCAAGAGGAAGAAAGGCACCAAAGTCACAGTGAGACTCCTTTCTTTTTTTTTATTTATAAAAAGTCCAATTTTTTTTTCAAGTCAAAGGACAAAGGGATGCATATCAGTAAAATTATATTTTACAGGAGTGCCAAAAAAACGTTGTCTTGAATATTTTCCTTGTTTCTCGTTTGATTTTAAAAATTCAAAGAGCTTTATGTAGCGTTTAATTTAAAAAGCAGATTCAGAGGGCAATTTTGTGTCACATAAGTGACCTTTACCTTTTTTTCTTTTTTTTTTTAGATCACTTACTTTGACATCTTAGGAATTTAAAAAGCAAAGCTTCCTGGCAGAAATAAGTTCTTAAATTGATAAATTTGGCATTTCTCAAACCCCACTACCACGAAAATTCTTAAGGAGTAGGTACTAGCTATCCACTTTATTTCTGGGTTGAGGTTAGACTGTGGCCCCAAAGTTTTGAATTTCAGCCGCATGAGTTGATATTGTCTTTACAATTATAATGATATTAAAAGGTGATAGAATTACATTAGAAAGTAAAAAACAGAAGGTTGTCATGGTTGCAGGCTTATGGCTTTGCTCGTTTTTCATCTGATAAGCATATTTGGAACACATTATCTTCATGCATTCTTCAAAATAATCAAGTATTAAGTTTGAGACTTTTGGCTTTTTTTTTTTTTAAAGAATTTTTTTTTTTAAAGTGTCATGGACACTTGAATTTTATTTTTTAGCATTTTATTCAGATTTGTTTGTTTATTACTACGAAACTAAGCAAAAAAAAACCAAACAAAATTCCAATAATAAGTACTCGTATTAAATATAATAGTGAAATGGTGTTTTATGGCCAGATTTCATGACAATCAAGGTAAAAATTAGAAGGTTAAAAGCTTTCTTCATCACTTTTTTTCCTTTTTTGTCATGCAGGTGTTTTTCACTCGCAATGGTAAGCTGGTAGGATTGAGGGAGGCACACATCCCCCGAGGCGGCTTTTTCCCCACCATAGGCATGCTGAGTTGTAACGAGAAGGTTAGGGTTGACCTACGACCTTTGACCGGCTAGTCAGCATATCGTCATTGTTGTCGTCCTCCCGTCCCTCAGCCCCTGTGATCTGCTGCTCAACTAGGACGTTATCATCACACTTGTGTCATGCTTGTGAACTGGCATCTTGTCTTTGACTTTTAAAGCATGAATACCTGCTCGCATTTTACATGTTCTATTTTCATATTCTCTCTCTCTCTCTCTCTCTCTCTCTCTCTCTCTCTCTCTCTCTCTCTCTCTCTCTCTCTCTCTCTCTCTCT
>JBCIKM010155944.1:0-13479 GCA_039654465.1 Melibe viridis | reverse complement strand
TAGATAGATAGATAGATAGATAGATAGATAAATAGATAGATAGATAGATAGATAGATAGATAGATAGATAGATAGATTGATTGATTGATTGATTGATTGATTGAGTGATTGATTGATTGATTGATTTGATTTTTGCATTCCTATAAGTAATTCAATTTGAGAATTAAAAACTATGAATCGGATGCCCCGTTTTCTACTTAAATCATTTTAACAGTCTATTTAATATAATCAGATATGAAACAATTTATTTATAAAAGAAAACATTACAGAAAATACACTGTGTTATTGAATAGCACCACACTTGATTCTAGGGTTTGTTTGTTTGTTTTTCTCTGAAAAAAAGCATAAATCACTGCTAAAATAATAATATTATCAGAATTCTTAATGCAAATATATTCTCTGCACCTGAAATGTGATATATGTACACTTTGTTGTGCAGACCAATAAGAAATATAATGAAAAAGAATGAGAGACAACAAGTGCCACGTCCATTACGCATTGAAGGATCTTTTCTCGCTTGTCAATCGATCGGTATGATTTATTATTCAACCTCTCAGTTCTAAGAACCGGTTTGTACACAGAAAGTAAAGGACGGCTGCATGGGTTTGTTATCTAACAATCCAAACGGAAGGTTTTGATTTCGAATCTTAACAGAGCTATGGAAATTAATATCTTTTTATTTGCACAAGACAATCACACACCAAAAAACTTGGCCACACAGTCGCATCGTTGCTGTCGCTTTTTTTATCTCAAAAAGGAATGCCATGGACAAAAAAAACTGCATATGCCCCCCCCCCCCAATTCCTTCCCCAACGAATGTGTTTTACGTTGATATTGATCTGCGATAACCTTTAACCTCAGCTCCTAACCGTCTCACCCATTGTTTGCGGCAGTGTTCGCCAACCTTGTTATCGTAAACGCCTTCTTCCGCCAACTTAAGAGGTCAAAACACATCGTTTTCAAGGGAAGTTAGAATTCATCGTTGGGGGGAAAAAGGAAAAGAAAAATTTCAAAAGATAAAGAAAGAACGCCCACCTGCACCAATTTTTCCGACTACTCATCACTGCCTGTGATTTTCCAACGCCGATCAGAATCTCCAAACCACCAACAAGTGGGCGATATTGCTCGACTTACTCGACCAAATCATGCTTGTTTCGCCCACTGGCATGTTGGGTAGTGATAAAGAATCTCAACTCTTTCCAGGTCTTGGGACAGCCTCTTCATCGGAGGATATTAGAAAGCTCAATTTTCTATAACTGTTATATTGACTCAATTGGTGTTCGATAAACGCTCGAAGAAATCGTATTTTTCTATCGTTTTCCTTTTAAGTTCACAATCTAAGATAAAAAGAATTTCTGGGGTTCTTTAGGTATTTTTGTTTGTTTATTTGCTTGCTTGTTTGTTTGTTGTGTTTTTATCTTTTTTAATTAAACTAAATTCCTATTGATTGGATTGCAGGAATTCGAAAGTATAATCTCTCAAAGGTCAGGACATTTTTTTCTCGCACCCGATATACCTTCGAGTTCTTTAAACAAAAATCAATTTAGATGAAGACAGAGTGAATATTGACAATGGGCTTAAGACTGATTCACAGAATCCAAGAGAGTGACTGCACCTGCCACGAGCGATGTTGTCAATCTTTACCGCAATCCATATTGAGATCAACTATTCATACACTGAGGGCATGAACACAGCGATTGCCATATGATTATCTATCAATTCAACAGCATTCCCACTTTAAGTTTTCAAACCAGCACAAAAGCGGCCTAAGATTGACGCTTTTCAAATGTCTCGCGTTCGTCGATAAAAGGTCATGAGCGAGAGAGGTCATTTTGATAAAGGGAAACTACTGACCTCTTCGGTGATTGAACATGCTTAACTGCCCTTGTGTGAATGCAACACTTCTCAGACTAAATAAAGGGGATACTGTAAATTACGTCTTTTGGTGTGTCAGATCTGTCCGATCTGTTACTCCAAGAGACTCTTGATAGGCAAGTGACTGTCAGTCAAATTGCATGAAAGCGTGTGTTTGAGATTGTTGGCTTTCCTATTAAAACATATCCAAACTATGCAAGTACAAACAAATTTCACACTTTAGCAACACGGCGTCTTATTTTGTTTAATTCCTTTAACAAAATATTCTTTCCCTTTCCGAAGTTGGTGTAAAGTTTGGAGGTCTGTCTGGTTGTCTTTTTTTTGACATTGTCAGTGAGTCTGACAGTCCACAATGATATAACAGATGTAAATTGATGTCCCGTGTCTTGTCAGGGGTATTGGTTAATGAAGCGATTACACATTGTCAATACTATATAATCTAATCATATTTAACGTGCATTACTTTTCAAACAACAATGACGAAAAATGATAAAACTTGAAAGTATACGAGCACTTGTTATGGAATTCCCCTCATTCCGTTCTCTTTTATTTTTGTCTTTTCTTCCAACCCTCTTTCCTTACTTCCTTACCTCCTTTATCTTTTTTTTTTATTTCCTCTTTCTTCACAACCTTTTAATGCCTTTTCCAGTGAAACTATATTTACGCATGAGCAGTCTTTCCCCATACTTTGCTCGTTCACCGTTAAGATATCATTGGCCATTTTCCAGCCTGTTTACTGGCGCTCTTCATTGTCCGTACAATCGTTTTTCAGAGCAGAAAACAGGACATGGTAGAGCACAGAGCAAAGTCTGGATACTGTTGTGTGGGCTACCTGAATAAAATCTAGTCCAAACCAAGTTTTATCATACCAATCCAGCTTAGACAGCCAATGACTTGTTGTACAAAGTAACACAAAAACATTTCATTCTTTGTTGAAAGGTATGATCGTAATCTTGGATCCCTTTGGTGGTGAAACTATGTTTTAGTTCCAATTGAGCACTTAGTTCATATTGATCTTGGCTCCTAGCAATAGAGAAGACCTTAGGCGCATGTTTTTGAATTGATACAGGTGTAACAAATAAATTATAGCAACTTGGCTGTAAGGATCTGTTGTGGTTGTTTGTTTCATAGTACGAATTTCCCTGGCATTCGATTAAAAACAAACAAACAAGTGGTCAGGGGTGTTTATCTCGTGATCTTTATATTTTCAAAGGGGGTGGTGGGTAAAAGTTTTGGCTTTTATTTTTGTTCTTCATTGTTGATTGCATCAGGGGCACTTAAAGGCGTCCATCGTCTGCAGGCTCTTAACATATGTTGTGGTAATAATATTGACATTGTATCATTTTACATTCAAGATAGCCTTCGCAAATAAAGCTGCTTTAAATTTCTCAATTAAATAAATTGATTTGAAATTCACTTAATCAGTTCAACAGGGGAAATTTGCTCTAATGGTCTGAGGCAAAAACTGGGACAGTGCTGTGGCTAGCACGATGGCGCCGCCAGAAATCGAACCCAAGTCCTTCTGCATAATATGACTTATGTACCTTATCAATGAAGTCATGCGCCGAGCCTTACCTAGAGCAAAAGGTAAAAAGGATGCTACATTCATGAAACATTTTAGAAGGATATTCTAAGGAAAAATGCAAATGAATAATAAAGAATTAGGCGATGTGGAAATGCAAATTTTAATCCTCCAAGTGGCAAAACAGATCTCTCCTTCAAAATGGCCTGAAAAAGGATTGATATTGACTACAAGTTAATTCAGGTACCCATTTATTCAGTCTCGACTTCACTCTGTGTGAGTTTCTTGCTACGAATTAGTTTGAAATTTTGTCGGAGTTCCATTTCTATTTCCAAATGTCAATAGGGTTTTGGGTACTACGTAACCTGCACAGGGGACTTTGCGGGTTTATTGGCTATCTCCGATCTGACAGAACTAGATTATCCATCCTAACTACTAAGGACTAGGAAGTGGCGATTGACCAGAAAATGACCTGCAAAATTTTGTCGTTTATGAGACTAAAAACCCGTGGCCCTCTCTTTTCCATTAACTTCAGGTCGGTTAAAATATCAGATAGCCAGTTTGATCTCAATAAACGTAGGATTCTGTGGTTTGTGGTTCTCATATTACCAGCAAAAATTAAAAGAAAAAATAATAACAGCAAAACCCAAATATAATTGCAATATGATATATTTTATCTTATTCTTTAAGGAGGACTGAGGAAAGTTTGAAAGAAATCGGTTCTTCAAAATAATGCTTTTGCCAACTGATCGGCCATTGTCCAGCCTCATTTAATTGACCATGACGCGCATAACACGTTCCAGGGTGGTGGTGGTGGGGAAATGGTAATGGTTCACGTAAGACCTCTTCAGTCCGTCCCAGTTTATCTCAGCCTGCAACTGGACTGGGACGGCCGAATGGCTGCATTGACCTGAATAATAGATTTCCAAGCCAACCATTCAATAATGCAGGCTGTCGGAAACACACTATGATCACGATCTCATGAGAGACGACTGTATAAAATTCTTGACCCAGGGGCAGATTAAATCGGTTGATATTGCTTCTAAGTTCGATTCCAAAGGGATTGCGCTCGATCGCCTTCAAAATTGATCATAATATGATACCTACGAGAAAATTGTTTAATTTTCTATTTTTTCTTTGGCAATAAGATATTACAATAGATCTATGGGTATAACAAAAGCACGGGCTGAAGCAAGGAAAACAACTTTTTAATGGATATAAGACACCTAGCCTTATGAGCTATAACACTCCATTGGCGATCTGTCTTTCGTTTCGAACAAAAAATTTCTTGGAGTTGAAAAATGAATACACGATACTGATACAGGTCGTGTGTGAGATAATTTACAAATTTCAGGACAGATTGATATAGTCTAAGATTAGCAGGCCTACTCTCAAGCTCTATATCATAATTTGTCTAATTATGGATGCATAAGAGTGGTTAAGTGCCATACCAAAAGACACATCAACATCGCCCGAATGCAGCGGCACCGCGTACCGAACTCTTTTGTATCATTCGGGTCACCCATCCAGATTCTGAGCACGCTCAGAGTAATCCAGTAAAGGATAGTGAATGAGACGGTGGTCTTCTGAGTATTGTTAATATTTAACAATTAATGCTTACAAAACCTGGTACCACACATAGAAAAGGTATAACTTGTATGACAGCATCCTAGCCCACATCCAACATTATTCTTTATGTTATATCTTTTTTAAGTATATCAATCGGCAAATTAAAAAAAATATATATATCCAAGTTCTCATAACTGATTTCGTTTAATTAGTCTTTAGTTTGGATAATTTTTTCAAGAGGAAATTCTTTTGGATTTTTATTATCTCTAAAGATTAAGAATTTGTATTTATGTGGGATTTGGCAACCAAGACTGCTTATCTTTCCTCTCATTGAACGGACATGTCTTCGAAATGAATCTTCACCCAAATTGCCACTCTCTGTAACTAACGCATTGCTCAAGTCTTGGATGTGTTTTGTTTTTGTTTTTTTAAACATTAATGATTTCTGTAAACTGCCTGGCGCAACACGTCACGCTAAATGATCCGTAAATAACATTATTCCATTCCAAGCATGTCCTCTCCAGTTGTGGTTGCGCTGACACCCCTCCACACGAGCTCTCTGAACGCCCCTTGTCAGTTGGGTGCCAATTCTTGGTCGTCAATATCCTAGCCCTGTAGCCTCTGGGCGCCGATGGATGATGTGATGGGGATTATGCCTTTAGTTACTTGAATCTTCCTAGATGTTTCTGTCGTGGAAATTGAAGCATATCGATTTCTTGCATGGTCGACCAACAAAAATATGGCTATCAGCGGTAATGATGTAAGTCTTGTTCTGACAATTCCAGAACGATTCGTTAGGCTTCCTGTTGTTTTTTTATATAAATTTTCCAAAGTTCAAATAACACTTTGGTCAGAAGTTAACTCAGTATTGATCCATTGCGGAGGAATTGCAACTTCAAGCACGCCAAAGGCGCGACCACATCCCTCCATGTTCAATAAGTTATTCATTAAATGACGGTTGAACTGGCAAATTTAAAAAAAACAACATGAAATTATTTCACACCAACTTTGTGGTTTCGCTGCACACATTAAACAATTAATTATGAGGTGAACACAACTTGTTGTGGGAAGCATGATGCATTCAATTAGTTGTTTACAATATGTCATTATTTGATTGTTTTTCATTGGTTCATATTTGGGGACTTATTTTTTCCCCTTTGTATATGAATTAATCATGCTGATTGTCAAGATGGGTTTGCCCTCTTGGTGTCTACATCACTGTGCAAAGTTCATGAATGGTAAAGGCGACACAACGTAGATAAAAAAGCGCTCAAACACAACATTTTACCGTGCTCATGACCCTATTTCCCCAGACTATTACTATCGACAGAAAACATTTGGGTAAGAATTGAGAGTTTGTTAGGCATGAATTCAGACGGGCAGTGCTTGTCTGACAGCTAAGTGACCCTGACTCTTAACTCTTGGGCGGTAAAAGACAATCAGTAAATCAATACGAAGACAACAGATATGTCCGGAACACAGAGCTCTTCCCTAGATAGAAATCCATGGTCCGAAAGTAAGTATACGCTTAAGTCTTCTCCCAAATCTCCATTAATTTTCAATATTTCTTAATGACCCTATTTTTTTAATCAAATAAATGCTCTTACTCAAGGATAATTTCAGTCTCCTCCAAGGTGTGCCTTGAAATAAGGTCCGTGTTAGCAAGGTATCTGTAGCAGCCAGCAAACAGGTTAATCCTGTCACACTTGAATCTGTCTGCTTCTCTGCCCAGTAAGCTGATATAAGTTGGCCTCGAGTGTAGTCCTTGTGATTGCATTTGTGGTAAGCATTTAGGTGTCTGGGATATTGAGACGAGAGGAAAGAATCAGAGAAGGAGGGAATTATGTCGAAAAAATGGGAGAGGGTCTGAGAAGAGAAAGAGGGTTCAAAGGAGATAATTTTTCTTTTCTTTTTTCTCTTTTTTTATTAACCTTTCTCTGTGGCTTCATCTTGTCCATTCCTGGCACATTATACTTACAACATGTATTATTGACTTATTTATTCGGAATTTATTTGGCTAAGGAAGGGAAAGAATCTCGGGTTGATGAATAAAGACTGATATATTTTTTTTTACAAGTCAGTTTCACTCGAGGTGACCAATATAAGATCTTTATTATAGTTCCATCTACGGCAATTCGCCTAAATTAATTCGTTTTAAGAATTGTCACTTTTTACTATAATCTTAGTTTCAAAGCAAAAAATTCAGACTCAATCTACGCTTTTTAAAATGCAATAAATAGAGAGATCAGTCATTTGAATTACCTGTATGACGAATAAAGGAATTGTTATTTGGTCTTCTTTGTTCAAATCGATTGTGAAAAGTGGCACCACCCCTCCTCCCTCACCTCCCCCCCCCCCCCCCCCCAAAAAAAAAAAATAAAAAAAATAAAAAAATAAAAATAAAATAAACCACCTCTCCCCTCCCCCACCCTATTTAGTAATAAGGTATTGATTTAAGTGGACAATATGGTACTTTTGGTATATATGCATTGACCTAGGTAACCCTTAATCGATTATGATAATGATTGATAATAGTGGATAGGGCCAAAGATAAAGTGGGATTAGACAGGAAGTAGGAGAAGATTGAGGGAAGGAGAGAACGGAGGAATTGGGGAACAGTAGTTCGAAGCGGTGAGGGGTGGGAGGAGTGGGGGGGGGGGGGGAGTCGAACTATGAACGACTGATAACACTCGGCAGTTCACGCTTGGTTTGGCTAAAAGAAAAGTCTTGTATCAACAATGTAAGCCCCGCATTCAATCTGCCTTCTTGTACAAGAGAAGTTTTTGTAAGCGGCCTCCTGAGGAGTCCGTTTAACTGCGTTTTTCTTATTTTATAGGGCTTTGTGTAATCTTAATTGTTCTTATCTATGTTGACGGAGATTGTCTGCTAGAAGAGGGTAAATAAATACAAATGTATTCTTTTAAAGAATATTGCCACCCTGTGAGAGAATGGTCCAATTGCAATTGTGCATACGCCCATACAGCAAAGAAGAAATGTTAATCAAAGAGGGAGTGGTGATATTATCGGGTGTGAAGCGGTGCACCATTAGGAGTGGCGAAGTCAGTAAGGCGTCGGACTCGAATTCCGAAGGGTGTTGGTTCAATTCCTGCTGGTGCCATCGTGCTTACCACATTGCAGTGCTGCACAACGGCTGCCATATGGATTGTCCAAATCATCCATTTGTTGTTGTTTTTGTTTTGCTTTGTTTAGCTGTTGTTGTTTATTATTGTTTGTTGGGTTTGGTGTTGCTGTTGTTGTTGTTGTTGTTGTTGTTGTTGTTGTTGTTGTTATCGTTGCTGTTTTGTTTGTTCTGAGGGGTTTTTTGTTTGTCTATTTTTTTTATTTATTTATTTTTTTATTTTTTTTTTTTTGGGGGGGGGGGGGTGCTGGGGTGTTTTTGTTTTCTTATGTTTGTTTCTTCATTTGGCCTACACACCCTGTATTTCAAAAGTAGGATTAAACACATTACGAGTATTAGTCTCGTCCACCTCTGGAAGGACCTACCCTCCCCCGCTCGTTACTATTTATTGACCCTTTAAATCTTCCTTCCATGGCAGAGGTTAGAAATTTTTTTTTATCAACTTCGGTTCTCAACTCAGGTGCGAACGAGCGAGATTATTTAAGCATGCCAGATCCATTTGTAATATTCAACTATCCACTGAATTTCCAGTTTTATTGAACTGACATAATATACATTTACATTAAAAATATTAGAGTTGCCAATGGAAGACGTTTTGTTTGACGTACGTACAACTCGCAGACGGCATGTGCTGTAATTACATGTAACAATAAGTCATTTTTCATAGTAATATGCGGCGTCCATAGCGTTGCCAACAGAGGAGTGTTCGACATGTCTCTTGCCCCCAAACAGTTAATTCTAATCCGTGTATACCTGCACAACAACATAGTATCACAGCCTACGCCAACATTATCGCAATGTGTCACAGTTGGATTACGATGTGCCAAATAAAAAAATAATTAGAGAGAGAGAGAGAGAGAGAGAGAGAGAGAGAGAGAGAGAGAGAGAGAGAGAGAGAGAGAGAGATACAGGCAGGTGGGGGAGAGAAGGCACTAATTATCGCCAGAAAGGCGCCCAAAGATCCCACAGAACTCTGCACGTGACATAAGGCATACACTTTACGTGTACAAACCTGGATCTTTCTTATCTTCCAAATAGAAAATAACATGGCTAACAACCGTTCTTGGTCCATTAACACACGCAAGTTGTCTTTATTCACAGTTTTTGTGGGTTTTTTGTTTTGTTTTGCTTTGTTTTGTTTTGGTTTTTTTTTAAAAAAGGAAGACAAAAGATTCTTATCTCTCTGCGAAAAATACCCTTTAATGTCTGTGTGGATAAAGGAAACACTTTTCAAATAAAGATTCAGTTTTCTGTTTTTCAAAGATAAAAAAATAATATTATCTTCGAGGGCGTCTCCTTCCTTCGAGAAAAATACAATAATTTGTCAAAAGCAATTTTTAATAGCTTTACTTTCAGACAGGCTCATGCAGCGCTGGGCGATGACTGAATGGCGATGCAGGTTTTTTTTACTTCTACCCGTAATGTAGTTTGACACCCGCTTTAAGTAGCTCCCACCGGCGCGCTTGTTAATTCTTGAAATGTCCTTTCCACGAAAAACAAACAAACAAACAGTTTTTTATCAAAATAATTCTTTTGTTACATAACAGTTCGTCCTAAGATTTTGCATTGCACGTGACACCAATTTGTTTCAACTGAATATAAATTTTCCATCAGATCTGTTGTGTCTAAATAGGTGCTTTACTTACTAAAAACAACAAAACAACAATATAAAAAAGTGAATTTTCCTCAAATTTCCTGAAGTATCATTTTAAAATAATATCAGTAGCATTAAACAAACGTCACAATTTTATGCGTCCATTTGCAATAATTCGACAGTTCATATTGACGAAAAACTATTTTGACGTCATCAATATCATATCCCTTCATACCGCCATAGCAATGTCGGAAGCCAGTTCCAAGGAGCTGGGGAAAAACTCTTGATCAAACGAAATTAATGAAGACAGACAGATGATCAGTCCACCGTGCCTAAACTTGTGTGACGTAATGAGCACTACATAAGGGGCATTACTCGATCTGAAAACAAGCAAAAGTTGCTGTTGCCTTTGGCAGTATCCGCTCATGGAGAAAGACCAGGGAGCCGATTTATCACGGGGCGTAGATATGTAAAAAGTAAATTCTATTTGCTTGCAAACCAATATTGTTGGCTTTTTGTCAGTCCTTTCAGCAAAATGTAACCATCGATGTGGACGGAAAGCGCCAGGACTATTCGTCAATATGGACGAATAGCGTCTGTCGTAAATGAATAAAAAATAATATAAACACAGTGCCGAGGTGAGTCAAAGCCATAGAGAGAAAGGAAAAAAAACAAAACCGGAAGACGTCGGAGGAGGGAATCGAACCCAGGACCTGCCACGGCACCGATTCGCCTGGCCACTGCCAGAACAGCAGGCCTACCAACTGAGCCATCCGCCACTCAGAGGGTAGAGGGTAGTGGGCAGCGGCGCCTCGAGTGGAAGAGCAGAACTTTGCAGTAGGCTAGCGGAAGTAATTTTAAGTTGTGATAGTACGACCTACCTACCTCGTATGACTTGAGAGACAAAACGGGGACCGTTATTCCCGGTCACTCATCACACCTGAATCCCGTGTGTGTTCACCCAGTGTTTGTCCGACTGGGTGAAATTATGAATAGCTTCAAATCCACCCTCGAGTCTCGTCACATCGCAGTCTAGTACTAGGTGGTTAGTCGTCTGGACTTCCTTTTGACAGTGCGGACAGAGAGGCGTCTCTGTCTTTGACATTCGGAATAGGAGATCTGACTTACGACAGGAGGCCATGAGCGGTTCCCGTGTGGACCTCTTCTTGCTTTCCTCTCATATGGGCCCCGAGATGTAATGGAAGGGTACGCATGCACGTATCAGTAACCGAAGGTCCCTGACCTCTTCAGGTCAAAACTCCTATACCAACTCTGTCGGTGATGACTCATTTCCTATGTCTTAATAATATTAATAATAATAATAATAATAATAATAATAATAATAATAATAATAATGATACAAATCTTTATTGTCCTTTTTCAGGCAATTCAGAAGATATTTTACACCTGTTGTCATTTGCAGAAACAAAAGCTAAAAAGGCGATTTTAATACAAGGAAAGAAAAACACAGTGTGTAAAGGGATAAGAAAAAGTGTCTGCTGATGAATATATCACTAAGTCTATAAAGTGATTTCAAAAAGTTAAGAAAATTAGATTAAGTTGTGATTTAAATTCTGCAAAGCCGACTTTCTTTTGATTCTGACAAGAATAATGTGATATCAGTTATCAAGATACTTCCTTTTTTTTCTTCTTCGCTTCTGTATGCAGTGCCAATCGAAGTGAAAGGGGAGGTGACAATGAAGTTGTGACTATTGCTGTGAGGCCCCGTGAGGATAGTCCCCCCTCCATTAACCTGTTGCCAGCCCGCCAGAGTCAGAGCGGCATCATGCTTGTCCCGCCCAACCCGAACGCACCCGCCCCGGAGCCTAACATTCACCCCATGCAGTGTGACCCCAGGTTCCTATCCCCGACCCCTGTGGTGCCACTCAGCCATTACAACGCCCGTTTGCCGTCAGATGGCCGGTCATCGGTAAGTCCTCTGGTTAAAAATACACATTTTTAAATGAAAGGGTGTAAATACTAGTCCGGTGCCAAGAAGAGATGAAACTAAAGAGAGAGGGAGAGGGAGAGAGGGAGAGAGGGAGAGAGGGAGAGAGAGGGAGAGAGGGAGGGAGGGAGAGAGGGAGAGAGGGAGAGAGGGGGAGAGAGAGGGAGGGAGGGAGAGAGGGAGGGAGAGGGAGTGAGTGAGGGAGAGGGAGGGAGGGAGGGGGAGAGGGGGAGAGAGAAGCAAGATCAGGAAAGTCAAACGACCCATGTGACTTCAATCAACAGAGAATGAAATGATCCCTAAAAGTTTGCCTCTTGACAAGCAAACAACTCAGTAATAAAAAAAGCTGCACACACGTGAATTGGGTCCTGAATACTACACACTCGTGAATTGGACCCTAATAAAACTGCACACTCGTGAATTGGGTCCTAAATACTGCACACTCGTGAATAGGGTCCTTATGAATACTACACACTCATGAATTGGGTCCAAATAAATACTACACACTCGTAAATTGGATCCTAAATACTGCGCACTCGTGAATTCGATCCTAAATACTGCACACTCGTGAATTGGGTCCTAAAGACTGCACACTCGTGAATTGGGTCCTAAATACTGCACATTAATGAATTGGGTCCTAAATACTGCACACTAGTGAATTGGGTTCTAAATAATGCACACGTGAACTGGGTCCTAAATACTGCACACACGTGATTTGGGTCCTAAATACTGCACACACGTGATTTGGGTCCTAAATACTGCACACAGGTGAATCGAGTCTTAAATCGAGATTACCAGACACCAGGATATTTGTTCTAAAAATAGCACACGAATGTAATGGGCCGACCGTTCAGCCCAGCACGCGAATGATCGTAGATGAAGTCTATGTGAGAGCCAATGTGTCATACAGAGGAGGAGAAGATTTTGGCTATTCTGTAGATCCGCCAGGCAAAGCCGCCAATACACTTTTTTGTATTCTTGTTAAATGTTTTTTGGGCGGTCATACTTTCATGGCCAAGATTTTGCTTTGTTACGCGCTGAAAGCTCAAATTCAATTTGAACAAGTGTCAGCCGTGATTCAGTCTTTGGAGGATGCTGGTGCTCACATTGTTGCTATCGGGAATGACAATAGCCGTGTCAGTGTTTTTTTTTTCTTCTTCAAAATTAACCTCACCTGACTCATCTTAGCCGTGGATAGTATCATCACCGACTAAAAGTCCTCAAATACTTTATCTTTTGTACAACCCTGTGCATCTAACGAAGAATATTAGAAACAATTGGTGTATGGAGAAGTAAAAAGCTCTAAAAGTCAAAGCCCCTGATTTTGGACAACTCGACGAGTTTTGAGGTGGTGGGAAAGTGGTCTGACATTAAGAGCTCTTTGAGACAGAGAGAAAATCTGTTATAAAGTTTTCTACTTTAACGAAGACAGCTGTAAACTAATCAAATATTGAGAAGCAGAAGGTGTCACTCATGTTGCAGGTCTTTTTCGACAAAACGAGTGCAGCACTCAAGACTTCTAGTTAGTCATTCAACACCATCATGGAAGAGCACAGCCTCTTTTATCGACCTTGTCTTGAGATTGTGGAAAGTTTTCAATACCAAAACACCTCACGCCCATCTACGTTTCAAAGACGAAGACAGAGCTCCCATATCTCCTGCCAATCTCCGGCAGATCAGCATCCTGGCATTATGGTCTGTATGCGCAGAAAGAATGAGGCCCAAAACCAACCAACGGACACTTTCGACGTTCTACAGGTTCAAATTACTATATCACCGCCCAAGATGTGAGCCATACTCATACTATGGATAGAGCAAAGATGTTGTTAGCA
>JBCIKM010155833.1:0-13480 GCA_039654465.1 Melibe viridis | reverse complement strand
GAATGACTTGTGATGATAAGTTTGTCAGAAACCCCTTAAACATTCCAAAATGAGGGTTTAAAATACCCCTTAAGATAGAAAACCAAAGGGTAAAGCAACCCCAGAAGTTGGACAGAGAATGGGAGCCCTGATATAGCTAATTTGGGACTCTGAATTTATGTATAAAAAATCATGTTTTGGGATATGACCACATAACTGAACAAAACCACAAAAACAAAACAGAACAGGAAGTTATGTACCAAAAAGCATGAAACGGGGGATGACCACTGACTTGCTAACAAGAAGGAAAAATTTTAAAAAAGGACAGAACAGAAGAGGGGAAAAAATACCAGCTTTCCTAATCAAAACAAAACGAGGAGTATCACCCGCAATGATATAATAGTCCAGGAAAACCAAGGATCTTTAAATATCCTTCGTGTCTATAAGCACTCAGGATTTGTGACCCTTGAATTATCATAAAGCATAAATGAGGGATGACCACAGACATGCAAACAAAACAAAAACAGGATTCAGGATCCAACAGAAGAGATGGAAAAAATAAGATTATAGCTCTGTTGTCAAAGAAAAGTAACGACAAGAGGGAACAAAGGGAAAGTAGAGGTGGCTGCGGCTCACCCAGTGGCAATGATGGTGTTCTTGCAGTGGAAGCGGTGGATTGAGCCGTCTTCCAGGCACAAGGCTGTGACCCCCCGGCACTCACCCCCCTCCATGATCAGATCCAGGGCAAAGTACTCAATGAAGTAGTTGGTGTCATATTTCAGTGACTTAAAAAAAGATAATATACAGAACAGAGATAAAAATAAAATAATACTAATAATGATAATAATAATAATAATGTTACGCATTTATTGAGTTGCACTTTTCATGTTGAAAACATCTCAAAGCGCAAAAAAGTTACATTGTGAGAAGAATCAAATCACATAAAATTGGCAGCATATACCAGAACACAATACATTATATTGAAAAACATACTATGAGCGTACACCAAATGTACACACACACATGCGCGCGCACGCAGCACACACACACACACACACAAAAATCATTTCCAATGTTTTAAAAATTTCCTCCTCACTGCTAAATAAATTTTAATTATGAGAAGATTTTAATCACAGACATAGATTTGCCCACAAATAAATAATCTTTAAAATTTTGAAATCACCTAACCCCTCCTTCCCTCCTCCCAAACAAGATGAGTTGAGCTGCCTTTTTTTTTTTCTCAAGAAATCAGCTTTAACACATCAAGTCTTTCCACAGAGCAACAACAGCAGCAGTGCCACCTACCCGCCCATACAGCGTGTGGAGCAGACTGTGTCCGGTACGATCTGCCACGGCACAACAGCGATGGGCCTGGCCTCCCTTGCCAAACTTTAGACTCTGACCTCCGAAAGCTCTCTGGTAGATCTTTCCATTCTCCAGACGACTGAACGGCATACCATAGTTCTCCAGCTGAGGGAATAGTGCACAAGAGTAGGGGGAAAAAAGTTGATTATTATTCAATCTAAAGGGATGAAAGCAAAATTGTTTTAAAAAAACGAATGCAACGTTGGTTTAGTTGGACATATGCAGCTAATGTTGATTAACATTCTACTCAAATTGAATTTTAATTCACACGAAGAGCATTTACCAATATCTTAATAAAACATAAGACAACATAATTTTTCAAAATGACTTTAATTTAACTTCTTTTTAAAAGACATACAAACAAACAAAAAATTGTTGAGGCAAGACATGATTGAAAAAGTTTTCAAATCAGAACCGAAAAAAAAAGGAAGGAAAAATCAGATGGGAGGAGACACAAAGTTGGAACAGGATCAGAGATACACTGAAGAACAAAAAACAAAACAAAACAAGAGTAGCTCTGAGATGGACGCCTAAATAGAGACGGAGAAAATGCTGCCTGAAAGAGACAGATAGGGGAAGAATAGCAGAAAGAGACTAACCAGAAGAACATATATGTAGATCTCAGCATAAGTTGCAACTGCATGATGAACCTAATGAAGGATAATTTTTGAGTTTTGGATGCGACTAGAGGCAGAGAGACAGACTTCAGATATGGGGTGGGGGGTGTTGTTTTGATGGCAGCCTTAAAGAATGAGTGAGAGGTGTAGGCATCTCTTCACACATGTAACCACGGATGTGACATTACCTCAATGACAGCCTTGGGGGCCTCCTCACACATGTAGTGGATAGCATCCTGGTCCCCCAGCCAATCAGAACCTTTGACTGTGTCGTAGAAGTGGTACTGCCAGTGGTCCTCTTCCATGTGGCCCAGGGCTGCGTTGATGCCACCCTAATCAGGGAGGGAGGAAAGAGAGAGAAAGAAAGAGACAGAAGGGGAGAGAGAGAGAGACAGAGGGGGGGGGGGGAAAGAATGAGAGAGAAGAAGAGAAAGTAAGAAATATCTTATTCTAAAACCATTTAAGATACACTCACACAAAATACTTGTCTAAAAAAAGATCCTCCATTTTTTTTTTTTTTAAGAAAAAAAAAAATGCAATATTTCATTAAGAATTAACATCTATCAAATAAATACGCCTAAAGTGGCCGCAACATTCAACAAGATCTGTGGGACTGGGCCTCTGACCTCATTAATACGACCTCTCGTAGAACAAAAAGTTGATCCAGCAACAAGGAATATGATAAATCATCAGTATATAAGTAATAACTGTTTATAAAAATAAATTTGACAGGCTTTAACTCCCGGACTATAAGCAGCTACTTATTTCTCCAATCATCAACTCTGCGTCTTGTAGTAAACTCTACGGAACTTGCATGCTTGAGAATGTGCAATAGGCTAGACAGTCTAGGAGTTAAAGGATTCAACAGTTGAGTCGTACCAGACAGCATCCATAGACCGGTAGGGCATGTAATATGAAACACTGTATGGTTACCGTAACTGGAATGTATGGGAAAGAAGAAACACTGTACAACTCCCATAAGTATAGAAGACTAGACAAATGAACAGCACCTAAAACTAGTTGGAACTCTTTTCACTCAGAAAACAGCCACTCTAGCTGTCTGTTTCCGACCATAACAAACAAAACAAAAACAAACAAACAAAATAAAGCCAGAGAATTACAGTACATATCATGGCTTTCAGGAAAATAAGCTTATGTCAATGTTTACATTATTATGATTATTTATAAACAAGATTTTGCCTTACCCCTTGTTGGTAATAAAACTGAGCCTATCATTGTATGAAAAACAAGAGAAGAGCAAAGAAATCCTTATGGCATATAAACAACTTAGTAAAATGCAAACCACGTCTCTGCCGCCCGCATTTTAAAATCATGCACATCATGTGTACTTCATTTATTCAACAATAAGAAAATTATGGGTTTTCAGAAAAAAGAAAAAAAAAAGAGAAAAAAAAAACCAGCTCCATAATTCCACTTCAAATAAAAAAAATAACCATAAAACGGAACAACGTAAACATGATCCTGCGGCCATATTGCTGGGAACAGATGTGCACTTACACAGCTCCTCGAGGCAAGCCAGCATGAGGCAAAAGTAGAGTTGAGTTGAAACGATACTTGAAAGAGCCCATTGGAAACCATCACTATTTTGTGTGTAAGCACAGATGACATGTTCAATCTATTAGATTTTTCAATGTTTTATTTTCCGTTTCTGGGACCTACCACAAGATGGCTTGGTGGATAAGCTAATACCTCTGGCAGTGGCCAGGTAGTGTGTGCTGTTGGGCACCATCCTTCTCCTGCCACTATCAAGCAGTGTGTGTCAAGGTCATGTGTCAGATTGGGCTTTATTGCAGGAGAATCCTTCTTTTGACAAATTCTCAACCAACTCCTGATTTTTCTATTCTTTCTGCAGCTTCGCTTCATCTCAACACTGTACCTATGCCAAGTCCTTTGATTATCATCTATTGTCAAGGGCCAGGTGCTACTACTTTATTGTTCACAACAACTAGTCAAGAAATCTTTCAGGCACCGCTACCCTGAATGACCTACCTGTGCAGCTACGGTGTGGGACCGTGTGGGGAACAGTTTGGTTATGCAGGCTGTCTTGAAGCCCTCGTTGGCCAGACCAAAGGCAGCACGCAGTCCAGCACCGCCCGCCCCGACAACCACCGCATCATACTGGTGGTCCACCACTGGGTAGTCTCGTGAGATCTACAAGAAGGCAATAACCAGGCAGAGATATTGGACAATTAGTGGAGAAAGAGAGAGAGAAAGAGAGAAAGATACAGATCTGTAAATGACCATTTGAAAAATTGACTGAACTTTGTGGCAAATCATTACCCATTCCAAACACACAGAGATGCTTAAAAATAATAAGTAAGCAGCTCAGCTTTGTTGCCAGTAAATCGTCAGTATTTTAATCATTGTCATTTTAAATATAGATAACCAATGTTGCTTGAAGATAAAAAAAGGAGGAAAAAAATGTCAGTGGGCCTGCCTGATTTACTCACACTTGGTGAGCATAATGGCACTCTCCATGAACGACTGTGACCTCTTGCACCATGCGTTCGCACAAGCACGGTAGCCTGCGTGCGACATGCCGACAGTCCAAGCTCAACTCAAGTGAAGTTGGCACCAACACGCACTACCAGCATGTGAACCAATAGTGTGTAAATACAAAGTTCAGTTTTGAATCTACCGGCGGATGAGTAATGGTAAAATGAATGCACTGGACAACGGGAATTGACAAGCTAGACAGAAAGAAGTAACAATAACGTAACTTTATAATTAGCTGGAGAGCAATGACGTGATTACTTATGGAAGAAAATCAGTCTGAACATTTACAGGTCTGAAAGTAAATATGTGTAACATGAATGACCTTGATAACGGTAGTAGGCAAAGGGTACTACCCGTCGGGTTGTGACCAACTGAACAAAAACCAGACATACGATATAAATTATAAAACATAATCAAGTAATGGCTGATTCTATTTTAGACAAAAATCCGTCGAATTTATAACTTTTTACAATAATAGCTTTTTTAAAAATTAAGATAATGCAACCGTAACATAATAAAAAGATAAGACACTCAAAAATTACTGGCTGAAAGAAAAGTTACCAATACTGAAAGAATAAATTTTTTCATAAGCAAGGGAACTATTTCCAAGTCAAGATGTAAAAAAAAAATTAATAAATTATATTAAATGACAAGCTCAGTATCTAAAACAATTCATTTTCAGACATCATATATAAAAATCCATTCTGATAAAACTAAAGGAAAAAGTCAGATTGCATCATTCTCAATTACTAATTTTTACATCCACCTACCTCTGCTGAATTTGAAACTTTGGCATCTGAATTCCTTCCATGAATACGAAAATGAAAATTTCTTGATGCCGTCACAGGTTTGGCAACATTTGCAAACTGTGAAAGTATACATAATAATTGAACATGAGAATTAAGACTGACACTTTTAATCAACCACCAAACCCAACCATCAATAGTCTCAATACCATAACAATAGGTCTGTTGTACTAAATGCATAGATTCAATCAGAAGTTTTATGAGTATGAAGATCGTAAGGAGCTGAAGTCCAGGATTTATGTTCATTTCTATCAATTTCACTGCTGTGCTTGTTCTTATAGATAAAAGATGTTGAATGTCGATAATTTTTCCATGGGATTTCTTCTTGTTCGCATGACATAGCTATCTAGATTACCAAGGGGTTTCACGGTCTTCTGTGATTTTATTTTTAAAAAAAAAAATGAAGATACTTGGTAAGGAGAAGGGGTGACCTAAATTAAAATTTGTTGGGTTCGTTTAATTTTTTTCCGTCGAATTGTTTGCTCTTTTCCTTTGTTTTTCTTCAATAGTTTTCACGATTTTTTCACGCCAGGTGTAATGGTAATAAGAAGATAATAATAATAATAATAATAATAATAATAATAATAATAATAATTATAATAATTCTTTATTTATCCAAGCATGGAAATTTCTTTACAGACGTGTACATGGGCATGCATTTCCAAGGATGGTTTAAGTACAATAAAATTGTTTAAGCTTAAGTTCATATGTACAGTTTTTACAGATGAATAAAATTTCATAAATATGTAAGTCTAGCAATAAACAAACACAGTTGAGAGCATACCATCATATATGAAAATCTCTAGAATATTTCAACTATAATAATATGTTATCATGAAAGTAAAGTATGAAAGTATGATGTGAATGAATGTCCATAGGTTTTTGGACTCGGGTGTGTGTGTGTGTGTGTACGCGCGTGTATGTTGGTGAGGAGGAGGAGGGGTGGGGGGGGCGGAGTTCATTCGGTGACTGCCCGTGGTTGTTGGATTAAAGTGGTGGAGCGGTGGTAAATATGAACACAGTGATACAATATTTAAATTCTGAATGACGCGTGTCGGTTTAAGACCTGATGTTAAAACTTCAAAAAATGAAGAAATCGATGTTAAAAAAATCTACCCCCTTCTCCCCTAATAGTTGTGTGTGTATGCGGGCGCGCGTGTGTGTTTAAGTTGTTCTTTTCGCTTGCCTGTTGAATCCATGCTACTAACAGTAGGCTCTCACGTTGCCTTTTCTGATTTTTTTTTTATGTATCATGACATGTTCGTAGTATCTGCGGGCATACTCTCTCTCTCTCTCTCTCTAAGGGGTGGGGCATTTTAAAGCACAATGTTGCCCCCCCCCACCCCCCAAAAAAACAAAAAACAACAACTAAAAACAAACAAACAAAAATTGAAAATAATAATAGAAAATTAAAAAACAAAAATAATGCGTGCGTACTACCGATGCGAGACAGAGGTCTTTAACCTCGAGATGACAATATTATCTGTTTTCTGCTTTCTACTTCTAGCTTGCCTGTTGTATCAATGCTGCCGTAGCCTACCGTGTAATTTCATTTTACTTTGATGTTTTGTTGTTTTTCACGACAAACAGTGTTTAGTCGCAGCAACCACGGCAAGTAATTTGGCAGGTCGGTCGAATATTTCAACGCAATGGTTATAAAAGTGAGCGAACAAAATGGCCGTTCCCCGAAGCTTGCATAACCAGACAACGGTTCGGGCATTCCCGAAAAACCGGGTAAGGTCAATTGTACTGGGGTGCCTGTGTCTGGTTGCAAAAAGGCACTGGGTTCATGTCATTACCTGTGGGGTCCAACCTAATTCAGACACCTCAATGAGAACTATATGAAATGATTTTAATTTTAAAAATATCCCTTTTCAATATCCAGTGTAAGAATTGGTAACATTGATCGCTGAAAATCTGCTGTAGCAGCACAAACAAAATCAGACCTTCACGTTATGAAAAGGAAAGGTCACCAAAACACGCAATGTCAGTGAGCATTTTTGACACGATAAAAAAAGATAAAAGTTCCACAAATTGAAGAACGGCGAAACCATTCTTCCTTCAACACTGTACAAAAGACTGAAGGGTTTAAAAGACTTACCAGCTTTGCAAAAGTTGCTTTTTGCGCAACTTTAACGGAGAGATTTGCCATCGATGCCATTGTATTGTTTTCGTCTGTCGAGTTTCAGTCTCAAATGAAGCCGGAACTGAGTCTGCGAGCATGCGCAATGTCGAAGGTTTCATAACTGTCCGTTTTATGTAATCTTTCCTTGAAAAAAGTTACTCAACTTCCTGGGTCACGTTATGCACGTCCTGACCACAATTTTATTGATCTTATGGGGAACAGAAAACAAACGTTTCACAACCTTAATACTGAGAGTTAAAATAATTCTGGTCAAACTACTTCACAAGCTGAGATATTTTGGAATTGGACAACAATTAAAAACTCCTCACGGTTTAAAGACTGGGTTTTGTGGAAGAACCTAAGAAGTTTTGAATGAAGTCCAGTGAAACATGCTGTTGTGTGAGGTGTACCACAATATAGAATGGAGGCTGCGGGAAGCTGGATACGAAAAGCCAAAAGCGAATTAAAAACTCCTCATGGTTTAAAGACTGGGTTTTGTGGAAGAACCTAAGAAGTTTTGAATGGAGAGTCCAGTGAAACATGCATTGTTTTGTGAAGTGTACCACAATATAGAATGAAGGCTGCGGGAAGCTGGATACGAAAAGCCAAAAGCGACGAGTATGGAAGCTTCCATGTAGAAAAAAACAGAGACAAACTACACCCGAAACGCCCATTGTAGTTTGTCTGTTGTTTTGTTTTTTTCTATGTGGAAGCTTCCGTACTCGTCGCTTTTTGCTCCATGTGTACCACGGGGAACAGTTCTCGGACTCATCTGCTTCTTGGCAGACTGGGAGATGCTTTATCACCAGATACACACGCTTGAAGGTTTTTTTGTTGTTTTTTTTTTTTGCAGACGACAGTCTTTTGTTCCGCAAAATCGAAGAACAAAACGACATGGAAAACCACCATAAAGACTGACTCCCTCGTGCAGAGGTCAAACACTTGGCAGATGAAATTTCACCTTTCGAAGTGCTTTTTACTCTCAGTGACAAACAAACAAAAACATCACACACAAAAACCAACCTAAAGTATGTAGCTCCACAGTTGACGATCAATCACTGAAACATGTCGAAACTGTCCCATGTCTCGCCATTCACCTACGTAAATCAAAACCTAAGATGGGACACCCATAATGACATCGCAAAGAAAGCAGCCAAAACATTTGGCTTCCTGAAAAAAAAAGTCGTCAATAATATCCAACAAAAGTCAAAGAAAAAGCTTATAAAACTATAATTAGACCACCCCTTGAATATGCGACCTCACCTTTAAAAAGCAAGGTGGACTGATCAAAGCACGGTGGACTGATCATCTGCCTGTCTTCATTTCTTGTGATCCAGAGTTTTTTCTCAGCTCCTTGAAGCTGGGTCCCGACACTGCTAAGGCAGTATGAAGGGATATGGATAAAAAACAAAACCTTTAAAAAAGGATGCAAGAAAGATCGAGAAGATACAAAAAAAAAAAAGAAAAGAAAAAAGCTCCTAGACTTGTCGCAAACTGCCATTCAAGACAGCCCAAATTCATCTCAAAGGCTCTAAATAGCCTTCGGTGGAAACCCCTCGCCCACTATCCTAAAACACCGCGACATAAACCTCTTCTTCCAATCCAACCACAGCCTGACAGGAATCAAGGTCCAACAGTAATACAAACAAACGAGTCTCAAGCAGATACAATATCACACTAAACAGAGCCCCCCCCCTCACACACACACACACACGCATGAATATACCCAGTTATTTTGTAAAAGCAACACACACAGACATAGCTTCTTCCCGAGGACCATCCATTACCGACAGAAACAAACTTCCAGCAGAAATTATTATTGATTAAAAAAAATGAAAATCAAAAACTTCCTTGACACTACTGTCACGATACCATGGACAGAATCTAATCTAAGATTAACGCAGTAGACATAGTAAATTTGTTTTGTGTGCAGAATGAATTTTTTGTTTGTTTATTGGAGGTTTTAGGGCCCCATGAAACACGAGGGTCATAGAGGAGCCCAGAGGAAACCAAGACGATAGATAAGTTAAAAGAGGGAGCAGATCAAACAAACAAAAAATATAAGAGAGATGATTTACACCAAAAAAATAAATATCATCTCTCAAACCACGTATCGACACCACAGAGAGATGATTTACAATGACAAACAAGATCATCTCTCATTTAAAAAATAACCAATGGCCATCACTCATGACTGCATAATGATACAGGAAGACCCATGATCTTTAACCTCCCTTTGTGTATAAAAGTACTAAATACGTTTAACTTCTGACCCTGCAGGTATGTACTAAAAGGCATGAAATAAGAGATGACCACTGAGTTGCAAAGAAGACAACAAAAACAGGACATCACAGAAAGGGGGACAAGTAAGACAGTAGCTTCAGTGTAAAAGTTAAGGAACTGAAGTAAAAGTGCCCACCAGGGACACTCACCAACTGTCCGCCAAGCTATGATCAAATCTATCAATGAAGAGGTTTTTAACATAACATACTGACCAGCATTGAAACCACAACACTTGTTTAACCACCTATATCTTTTTTATTGAAAAGACATACTGACTCACATTTTTTTGGACAATGTCAAATATGTGATGTCCTATTTTCGTTATCAGAGAGATGATTGACACTACACTAAAAAAAAATATATCAGCTCTCAAAACCGATTGTTTGTTTTTTGAAGTGGGAACAGATCAAACCAGAAACAGAGGACAGATGATTTACACACTAAAAATCAATACCATCTCTCAAAACACATATAGACACCACAGAGAAATGATTTACAATGACAAAAAATATAATCTCTAATTACAAAAATAACTAATGGCCATCACTCATGACACCATTATGGTGCAAGAAGATCCAGGATCTTTAAACCCCCTTTGTATACAAAAGTACTCAGTGCGTTTAACTTGTGACCCTGCAGTCATGTACCAAAAGGCTAGAAATAAGAGATGACCACTGAACTACAAACAAGATAACAAAAACAGGACATCACAGAAAAGGGGAAAAAGTAAGACCAGAGATTCAAGAAGTAGAAGTGCCCACTAGGGACACCCTCCAACCATCCGCTCTCAAAACAGAAATTGACACCATAGAGAGATGATTTATAAAGACAAAAAATGTTATCTCTCCAAACAATAATTTTAATTAACAATGGCCACTATCCGTAACAGTAACAGCAAAAGGGTCCAGGAAGATCCAGAATCTTTAAATCCCTCTGTGTATAAAATTACTCAGTGCATTCAACTTGTGACTCTGGAGTTATGTACCAAGAGACAACAAAAACAGGACATCACAGAAAAGGGGAAAAAGTAAGAATATAGCTACAGTGCAAAAGAAGAGAAACAGAAGTAGAAGTGCCCACCAGAGATTCTCAGTTTTAAAAAAAAATGATTTTCATCAAGCTTTTCTATTAATTTTTGTAATCAAAATATTGGGAAATAACATTGGTTTATTTGTAATCCTGCGATATAAAGTTAGTTAAAAATGAGGAAGTCCACACCCCCTCCCAACGAAAGCAAAAAACAAACAAACAAAAAACCAATAAAACAACGACAAGAACAAAAAAAACAATTACAACCACCAAATCAGGACAAACAAAAACCTTTATTGATTTAAAAAAAAAAAAATTAAAAAGACACAAAACCATAACGGGAAATATCGAAAACAGGGTAATTGGAGGGTTAGTGGTACTTTTGTATAAATATGTTAGCAATTGTAAAAATTAATTAAAAAAAAAAAAAAGAATAATGACGCTGAAGTAATAAAGTTGAAAATAACAAGAAATGGAAAAAAAAATTCAGTAAAAAAAAACCAAAATACTAAACAACTGTACAGTAATCTTCGCTCACACTCACACAAGTGTGTCAGAGTGTTGAATACAGGAATGTATGTGGTCATGGAATGTGAACTAGAACTGAGATATTACACAATTAACTTATCCAAAATGAGTTTTGATTCCACTTTTTCAGGAACGGAATGTTTTAAAAGTAGAAGGAAGGAATGTCATATTACAACATGCCGTTAAAAATCACTAGACAGCAAATTCATATATAGATTGTACTGTAAAACATTTTTTAAAAACTCATGACGATTACTGAGGCCTCTATTGCTCTTTCTGTTATAATATAGTGGTCAATTACTAATGTAAAATGATGAACCAACTCCTATACAGTCAGTAGTAAAAAAACATAGTATAAAGATGAAACTAATATTTCATCATTATTTGACACTTCAAGGAATTCAAGTTAGAAATGATGCCATGAATTTCCAATACAATTTTCAAAATGAGAACACAGGAACTGTATGAAGCACCTACCACTATCTGTTACTAGGGAATATTTGTTTTTTGTTTATTATTGGAGGTTTTAGGGCCCCACGAGGCACAGGGGTCATAGAGATTTCCAGGGGAAAGTTAGATGATAAAATTAGTTCAAGGAGGGAACAGATCAATCCACAAGCAGCAAAGAGATGATTTACACAAATAAAAAATAAACATCATCTCTCAAAACACATATTGACACCACAGAGAGATCATTTACATTGACAAAAAATATCATCCCTCCTTACAAAAAATACGCAATGGCCATCACCCATAAAAGCAGTATGGTCCAGGAAGACCCAGGATTTTTAAACCCCCTTTGTGTACTAAAGTACTCTGTACGCTTAACTTGTGACTCAGGAGGAATTATGTACCTAAAGGCATGAAGAGTGGATGACCATTGAAACCGGATGCAAAAGAAAAGAAAAAGTATGACAAAAGCTTCAGTGTAAAAGAAGACACTGAAGTAGAAGTGCCCATCAACCACCCTCTGTCTACTAGACTATGATTAAAAAGTGTTTTATAAATCCATTTCCTTTTCATCCCTTGAAATCAGAGAAATCGTAGTTCAAAGGATTAGTCAAATTAAGAATTTTGAAAATAAAATTGAAGCTTTTATTAACTAAGTGTCATCAAGTTCAGGGAAACAGAACAGAAGAGTTATGCTCTTTGTCTTTTACTTTCAGCACCACACACACAAGAGTGTGACCACACACAACATAAGACTGTGACTGACTGGGTGATAGAGATTTTCCGAGGTATATAGTACACATGGAAGACCTCACACAGGGAATAAAAAAACAAGGACCAAATAAACTCGGGTTAGTTCAACAGTTCTTGTCTGACCTTATAAAAGACAATTTTCATAGACATAACCATGAATAAAAAACGTTTAAAAGAACATTTCCTGTAAGATCAACATAATGTGTTAATTTATTTATTGGAGGTTTTAGGACCCCACGACACACGAGGGTCACAGGAGCCCAGAGGAAAGTAAGATGATAGAATTAGTTCAAAGAGAGAGCAAACACACAATCACACAACACATATAAAAACATTTTTTTTTTCAAAAGAAGAAAAAAAGTAATATTTTCCTTTCAAATAGTGAATGGTGACAATGGTAACAGAAATGACATTATCTTGGTGTATATAGCTGATATGTTGGTCAAAAAATAGAAATGAGTTACCGTTACAAAGTATTTATAATAGTAGATGACAAGTGACTTATAGCTGCCAACAACTACACACACCGCACACTCCAGCTGCCTCTTCCCTGTACTATACAGCAGTCAATGACAAATATCAAGTACCATTCTACCAAACTACATCCCCAGTAGATGATCAAAGAATACACCACATTACAAATAAGATGATAATTCAAAAAAAAAAACCACAACAAACTTCACTTTATTTTATTCTTCTTCCATGGAGGAATTATTTCTTTTGACTCTGCCCCATACAGGAGAAAGGGCAAACCCTGACTTCAACGTATAGAGATAGGCACAATGGAAACTCAGCCCATGCACGAATGCCCCCCCCCCCCCTTTTTTTTCATAATGGAAAGTAACCATTACAACTTATCTAACATTCCTTTTATGACAAAGCGTGTAACAATTAGTTTTGATCAGGGTCAAAGTTGTCCACAACCAGGAGGGTTTTGTTTATTGTTTACAATTTGTTTGTTTGTTTGTTTGTTTATTGGAGGTTTTAGGGCCCCACGACACACGAGGGTCATAGAGGAGCCCAGAGGA
>JBCIKM010155500.1:0-13481 GCA_039654465.1 Melibe viridis | reverse complement strand
TAATTCTATCATCTTACTTTCCTCTGGGCTCCTCTATGACCCTTGTGTGTCGTGGGGCCCTAAAACCTCCAATAAACGAACAATGTGAAAGACTGAAAAGTTGAATTATTAAAATAATAATAATAATAAAAGGAATGTATCAATAGATCTTTTCTCTATTTTGTCTTCAAATTGGGAATCTGGTGGATTCATGGAGGGCATTCCAGTAATCAACAAAATAAGCAGATTTCTGTTTCCTACTTTTCCTCCATACCGCCTGCGATCTGTCTGATATTGCTATTAAGAATATCAATCTGTTTGTCTATCTACCTTTTTCCAAAACATATTACATTTTCAAATTATTGGTCTATAATCTTTTATCTATTTAAAGGCCATATAAGATATTTGTCCTCTGAAGGCCTTTTAATTCTGATATTTTTTTTTTCATGAAACAAGTAATCATGCTTTTACTTTGATAAAGAGTGAAATCTACAAAGGTTGTGTGCTTAAAGTTTGGATTTCATATGCCATACATATTCTTGAGATTTCACTTTCTCTTAGAAATCGCAGGCGGTTAGCAGGTGTCTGTGGTGGGCACTTCTACTTCTTACTTTTTTACACTGAAGCTATCGTCTTACTATTTCCCCTTTTCTGTGATGTCCTGTTTTTGTTGTCATGTTTGCAACTCAATGGTCATTCCTCATTTCATGCCTTTTGGTACATGACTGCAGGGTCACAAGTTAAATGTACTCAGTACTTTTGTACACACAGGGAGTTTGAAGATCCTGGGTCTTCCTGAACCATTAGGCTGTCATGAGTGATGGCTATTGCTCATCATTGTTTGGGGAGGTATTTTTTGTCGTTGTAAATCATATCTCTGTGGTGTTGAGATGTGTTTTGAGAGATGATATTTATTTTTAAATGTAAATCATCTCTCTGCTGTTTGTGGTTTGATCTGTTCCCTCTTTAAACTAATTCTATCATCTTACTTTCCTCTTGGCTCCTCTATGATCCTTGTGTATCATGGGGCCCTAAAACCACCAATAAACGAAAACAAACTGAAAGCTCTTTTTTGTTCTTTCATTCTTTCTTTCTTTCTTTTTTTAGGGGGGGGGGGGGGGATTTACATCCGAATCAATTTTTCAGTGACATCTGCTCTGAAAAATATAAAAGCTGCACACTGCCTTCTTTCCATAGTAATGTAGGCTCTGATAATGGTGAACAGATCATATACTTTTTGAATGCCTGAATGTGGTGCCAGATCGATTGCTTTGAGAGGAAGACCTGTAAGCCTTGGTGCATCACAAAATTTGAAACCACTTGAAATTGTAACAGTTTTACTTCTAAGACAAAAGAATTCTATCTCTCGAATTATGGTATGAATATCAATTATTGTTAGTAGCTCATAAATTGATACAAGTTTTCTTTTCCTGCAGCTGAGAACCAATTTCCTTCCTGTCTCTCATTTTGCACTTCAATTTTCCCTTACTTACTCTTTACTTGTCCTTTCCATCTCACTGGCACATGGGACTGCTCTGCATTGCCCATTGCCACACTCTGCCAAAAACTGCTTCTTCTGCTGCTTCTGCTTCTTCCCATGATAGTCTTTCTTCTTTTATGTCTCTACTGACAGTGACAGTCTCTCTCCCTGTTTTCTGTTAAGTAGACTAGTTATGGGTTATATAGGAATGTTTGCTGAAAGAGCAAGCAGAATAAATTTTTAAGCGGAATATAATTTTTTTTTGGATAATTTCTTAAAGTTGAAGTAAGAGGAGCATATTTGGGGAGAACTAAATCTCAATCAAGCTTTTTATTCTAGAGACTTTGTCGTGTCATGATAGTCTTTGTGTTGTCAATTTATGTCTACAATTACAATCTAGGAAGATGCATGAATATGTGGGGAACAGTCTAACATGGACAAAAACAAATAGGCATTTTAAATTAGAAGAAGTTCCTCAGATAACTTTAGAATTGTGAAAATGTTAAGCAACAGAATGGCTCATGATTGGTATTATATTTTAGCTCTAGAATTTCAATTCTACTTCCAATCATGCCATTTTTAATGTAGACATGTGTTTTAACCCTGTGAGTCAAGATTCAGAGGTTGATAAATTTGATACTTCAATCGCTGATTGTCAAATCTATACATCCTCTATTACCATGACTCTATTCATCAAATTGAACTTAGCTAACGGAAGGATGTTTTCTATTTATACTTCTCGGTGGAAAAAAGAATAAAATAAAATATGACAAGTGAAGATGAAAGAGTGGGGAGGAATGCACCAAAAGAGAGAAAGGAGAGGAAAAAAGAAGTTACAAGGTGAAAGAGCGGGGAGGGGGGGGGGTGGTCACAACGAAAAAAAACAAAAATACAAGAAAGATATCAGCAAACATTAGTGTCACAATTTTACTGTTCTGACAGTGCATAGGCTGACAGAATGAATGTGTGTTGACGCTTATCTCAATGATCACCTAATGCTGATTTATAGGGTGATATTTTAAGGAAAGTTATTCAATAAAATGTGTTGAATATTATTAGACTGTTATTGCTGTCACTGTCAAAATCTTTGTTCTTTAAAATAAGCTGATTTTGTGTACAATGCTCCTGATTCACTTGATTTGCAGTAGGGAGGCCAATTGTAAATTAGTAAGTGAAAGAGTATGGTCACAACCTGGCATGAATTTAAAAAAAAAGGGGGGGGGGGAGAAAAGAAATAACCTTGAATATTTTATTGAGTAGAAATGATAATTAATTCCTCAGCCAAGAACTCTTTGTGATTTCATCCTTTTCTATGTGGCTTTAGGCCATAAGGGCAACATGAAAAGAGTAGATCGTTACACACAACAAAATAAGTTTGATGATGTTAGGTGGCATGTAACTTGTAACTCAGGAGTTAAAAAAGAAAATAAATTATGTGTTCCTTAGAAGCTGCAGGACAAATCAAGAGCCTATCATCACCTCCATCGACCTCTCTGAAGGCACACCCAACATAGAAAAATATGTTATAATTAAGGTCTAAAAGATGGGTCAGTGAAGTCAGTGGGCTGAGATAGTGCCACCATTTATTATGTAGAACACCCCCTCCTGAGTGTGTCTAGTATGTCGAATGGAGTAGGTGCAGTAATTTGCCTCCTGCATAAATTTGAAAAGAGATAAGACCGTGTTTATGCGCTGTGTCAAAAAAGGTCATTCTTGTAGTCAAGAAGAAAAAAGCAACTAAAAATTAATGCGAATGCAAGTTATCATCAGAACAATGATGACAACACTTTTTAATATTTTTTTGGGCTGACTGACAAACACAAATAACTAGATAAAATTTTTTGTTGTCGCTGCAGCAATGCCACTGAAAGAAAAATCATCTTAATGCAATTTTAACTCATTTCTAGTTAGTTGAAGCATCGATAAGCTGTAAAAGTTCCAATCCCTATCTCATATCTTTTTACAATATTTCTGTCCATTTGTTATGTTCATTACTGTGCTCTTATTATATATCATGTGCTTGTTAACAGTCTTACTGTATTAATATTAATATGCTTGCAAGTCATCAAAGTCTGAAGAATGAATGATGGTCATAAAATGGTTTGGTAACACTTGTTTTTGATAGGTGCTTTCCCCACTTTTGAATGTCTGTTCATTTGTGTTGGTTTTTTGTTTGTTTTGATGATGTTCATCTGAGACAAAAACCGATTTCAGGTTAAAAGGTGAACAATAAACATGGATATTCTGCCTCTGGAGTATTTCTTTTCAGTTATTCTAGTCTGCATCTCATTGTGAATTACAAACATGAGTGTGTCCTAATTTGGTCTTGTCTCTCTGTGGTGTCAAAATGTGTTTTTGTTGAGGTCAGGGGTGCTAACTCTCCAGTTTTTCCAGCTTTTTCCGTTTGTTTTTCCTTTTTGTGGAACAGCTGATTTTAATTGTAAAAATTGTTTATTAAACAAAAGTTAATAGTTACTTTAGTTAAAATACAACACTACAGTAATTTTCAGGTTCACCTTCTTGACAGGTGTCATGTTTATTTTTTAGTGGCAGTCATCTCTCCTCTTATCAGTTTGTGATTTGAGAACTGCTATGACCCCCCTTTGGGTGCCCTTAAACTAGCAATCAAACTATAACTGGGTTCAATAAGTTTCTGGAATGTTCTCATAACATGAAAGCTACTCACTGAAACTGAATGGACCTTTCTTTTGGGATCTTCAAGTCAGTCCCTTTGTGAGTTGACAGACTGATTTCAACCATCCTGAAGAGAAGGGAAGTTCCCTTTGAACTTATTCTATCATGTTACTTTCCTCTGGGCTCCTCTATGACCCTTGTGTATCATGGGGTTCTAAAACCTCCAATAAACAAGGGAAATTTTCCTGCAGCTCCCTAATGGTCATCATGCCAAACACGCTGAACAAATTACTCTTGCATCTGAGCGGGCTGTTGGTGGGTGTCCCTGGTGGGCACTTTGAATTTTGTTTCTTATCTTTTACACTGAAGCTATCGTCTTAATTTTTCCCCTTTTTCTGTGATGTCCTGTTTTTATATTTATAGTCTTGTTTGCAACTCAATGCTCATGCCTTTCGGTACATACCTGCAGGGTCACATTTTAAACGTACTGAGTACTTTTGTACATGAAGGGAATTTAAAGATCCTGGGTCTTCCTGTACCATACTGCTGTTATGGGTGCTGGCCATTGCTTATTTTGTAAGGAGAGACGATTTTTTTTTGTCATTGTGAATCATCTCTCTGTGGTGTCTATGTGTTTTGAGAGATGCTATTAATTTTTAGTGTAGATCATCTCTCTGCTGTTTGTGGTTTGATCTCTTTCCTCTTTGATCTTATTCTGTCATCTTACTTTCCTCTGGGCTCCTCTATGACCCACGTGTGTCAGAGGGCCCTAAAAACCTCCAATACCCACATGTGTCAGAGGGCCCTAAAAACCAATACCCACATGTGTCAGAGGGCCCTAAAAACCTCCAATACCCACGTGTCAGAGGGCCCTAAAAACCTCCAATACCCACATGTGTCAGAGGGCCCTAAAAACCTCCAATACCCACATGTGTCAGAGGGCCCTAAAAACTTCCAAAAAACAAACAAACAATAGCCACCGTTAGGAGGAGGGTGCGATGGCTTACCATGTCGTAGGCAGCAGTGAGTCAGTGAGGTTGATGGAGACGGCACCAGTTATCTTTTTCTCCTCAAAGCCATCCTTGATATATTGTAGTTTGATCTGTTCCCTCTTTGAATTAATTTCATCATCTTACTTTCCTCTGGGCTCCTCTATGACTCTTTTGTGGGGCCCTAAAACTTTCGATAAACAAACAAAGCAAGATGAACTAGCCATATTTAGTGTCTTTAAAAATCAGTTGTATTACAGTAATTGACTTTTGGGAAGAATCGTGGCAGTGAGTAACTCTGAATGCTGTCCTCTGTCAACCAAAATAATTCATTTTTAATGGGATAAAATGCAGCTGTTTGGTCGCACTGTCTGGAAAGCTTCATTGTAAACATGCACCTTGATTATGATTTTATTGCAGATTTAGAATTGTCCTTTTTTTTTTCTAGGTCACCTGGAATTAATCTATCAATACTAGTTAAAACAAAACAACCGTACTCGCACAATTTAGTTTTTGTAGGAAACATTTATTTCTCGCGAGCAAAGCTCTTGAGGGGGTCTATGGCATTTTTTACACATTATTTATTACAGTTAGACCAGGCTTTTCTGCCACCAACTATATAAAAATAACCTAATAGTAGTAGTCTTAGCTAAAATTTTTTTACACTATTATAGGTAAATATTAAAAAATATAGATAATGATAAGTGACAATTAGTGTGTACTAGAATGTCAAATGAGATGATAATTCCATAAAGATATTTTAAAAATCCTAAATGAAAAGAGGCAATAGAACATCATATCAAAAAAATATGAGAGCACAAGGATAGTGTTCACATCTGGCACACATACATGTATATTTGATGCATTGATCTATGTTTTTGAAAGAATCAATACATTAAATAATAAAAAAAAAAAAAGGAAAAGAAAAGATTTTGTGCAAAGGTAAACCAATTTGGTCAATTCCAAAACAACTTCAAAATAACACACAAATTGGATTTTTAAAAAAAATAGAAATCAGAAATTTTTATATCTACAATTGTATTTCCTAGTGAATTTGTGATCTTTTTTAAAAGTGAAATGAGTGAATCCAGCTAAGATAGAGGAGTGGCTGTGGAATATAAAACCAGAGATTGTCAGAGCTGCTTACCTTTCTACATTTTGTGGAATTGTCCTACTGAATTATAATATTGACTCTGCAATTCTACAGTCTTATTTATAATCACCTGTTTTTTGGGTTCTTTTTGCGTGCATTTTACAAATCTATTTCTCTTTTACTTATTGCTGAGTTACCAAGGTCTCACCCTTTTTTTTATTGCGTAGATTGGTGAAGTTAATGCCAAACAACCTGTGTTTCAATTTCATCATTTGGGGATCTCACAGACCTTGTGTAAATGGTGCAAATATGTAGTAGAGAGTATTGATCCAAGAATCTCTTAAAAATCCACTTATCATCACTAAGCGGTCGTGATGACTTTTGTGGTAAAGAAAATGAAAAAAAACAATCATAACTTATATCTTTAAATTAGGCTTACTTGAGTTTGACAACACTCCTTAGGGGTAGGCAGCTCTTGACTTTCAACTTTAAAGATAAAACATTGATTGAGAATGTGCAGAACTAATTTCAAGATAAAAAAAAACCCATGTAGACAGTACATTCCCATATTGAGAGTCAGAGTTAAGCTCAGACTAAATAAATAGCGACTGTTTGTCTCAGAAACTGCATGACTCCAGCATTTTGCAGATAACTGGGAAAATGTTGACATGCTTTTTGTCATGGTACTGATAGATTATCTTTTTTTTATTTTTGCTGACCCAAAAGTAAAACAAAAAGTTTTTGAGGATATTGTGCAATTGAGAAACTCTTAACTATGAACAAAAACAGCGAACAGTAAAAGAGAAATAAATTCATACAGACTTTACAACATAAGACTTCCACATATGTTGCTTGCTTTTCAAAGCTACAGTACAGAGTTTAAACTTGCAGATTAATTAATTTTGTTAACCTGATAATTTTTTAACTTTCTTCCCTTCCAGAAGCTGGCAGTATAATGAGGTTACATTTTATAATAGTCATATTTCAGATCAAACAAGACTTGAATCTGCTGTTCAGTTTACTATTTTTTAGCATTTATCTATTTAGGGACAAACAATATTGAATGTCCATTTCAAAACATACAGAATGTTGGGGAACCATTGTGAACTTCTTCACAAAATAAATAGGAAACACACATCATATCCTTTGAAAAAATTGAGTAGGACAACCATCACAGGCAAATATGACAGAGTTTTTATCGTGAGCATGTACATATCCAACACTACTATCCAAATACGAGGTAGAAATAAACGTAGAATGTAAGTGAAACACAATAAAACTGATTTTCAGTGTCTTGCTGAACAGTAGAACCCTCTCTTATTCAGTGTTTTTTCATGATTCCTAGATAAAAGCTAAGAATTTGTATACAAAAAATGTGACAGAATTTTAAAATAAAATTTAACTTAAATTCACAAGCTCCGAGGAATTCAGTTTACATTTTCCTATGCCATTTCATGATGATATTACAAGTTTTTCCTTTTTTAACAAAAAGTCTGTTTCTTAAAACTATCATGAGAATCAAAGTTGCGTGTATAAACCTGTTGAAAAATAAAACTAAGACAAAAACTTTGAAAATCCTGATTTGTCATTCTATCGAAATTCGCGTCACCCAATTCCCCTTTGCAACTTTCCTTTTGTTTATTGTTTATTGGAGGTTTTAGGGCCCCATGACACACAAGGGTCATAGAGGAGCCCAGAGGAAAGTAAGATGATAGAATTATTTAAAAAGAGGGAACAGACCACCACATAAAGTAGAGAGATGATTTACATTAAAAAATAAATATCATCGCCCAAAACACATATTGCCACCACAGAGAGATGATTTACAATGACAAAAAATATCTCTTATAACAAAAATAAGCAATGGCCATCACATATAACAGCATTTTGGTCCAGGAAGACCCAGGGTCTTTAGACCCCCTTTGTGTACAAAAGTACTCAGTACGTCTAACTTGTGACCCTGGAGTTATGTACCAAATGACATGAAAAAAGGGATGACCACTGCAACCAAAACAAGACAGCAAAATCTGGACTCCGGACAAAAAGAAATACAAATACGAGAAAAAGTAAGCCAAAAAGCTTCAGTATAAAAGAAAAGAAACAGAAGTTGAAGAGGTACCAGGGACGCCTCCAACCTCAATTCCCCAGTGGTCAGACCACCAGCTTTCCTTTGATGGATACTACTTGAAGCTCCAGATAGCATGTTGACCATTGACATGATCTTTATGATTAATTCCAGCATGGCGCACTGCTCCAACTTTTCTTCACATGGACAATCCAATGGTTTTTAAACACCCCTGCATGTAGGACAAATAAATTATTCCAGTAGTCTTTTTTTGCTTAACATTCTGTTGAGATCACAGCATTTGAAAAAAGGACAGCAATCAAATAATTATATACACTGAAAGCAAAATAAAAAGGACACTGTATATTATTCTCATTGCCATTTAGGTTTCCTCAGAGTAAAATGTTAATCTTTTATACAGAAAAAATCTAATACAATGGAAGAAACAAAGAAATCAAAGAGACAGATAATTTTATGTAGGAAAAAAAAATGACCTAATAAAAAGGCTCAAAAGGGAACATGGTCACAACCTTGATAGAATCACAGAGCTCAGCAGGGACAGAAGACACAACAAACGTCATTAAAAGAATAACTTTTGATATTGCCAGAAAATTGCCAACGTAAAGAATCTTCATAAATCTCATACATTTTCCAATCATTGCCTTCCTGGAGATTGTGATCACTTATAACATAACACCCATTTTGTCATTTTACTAACATTACAAATATATACATATAGGTATAAGACACAGAAAAACCAAATACACATTGAGAAAATGGAAAATTTGAAACAAAAAAAAAAGAAAATCATGCACTACTACAAGAGAAAATAATATCTATATCTGTAGACAGACATTGTCCATGAATGAATTTTAAACAACTATCCCAGAGTTGTAAAAATCAATTATACTGCTAGATTTTTTTATAAAGTATATTAATATTAAAAAAAAAAAAGTTGTAATAGCTCCAAATTTCATTCGTAAACAAAATGTGGAAAATATATCATTGATCTTTATCAGAATCTAAGTTGAAAGCATCTATTGACAGATGGAAAGCCTTCCTGTTTAAGGGTATGTTAAGCATTTCAATGTCACAAAACATCTCAACTCAACCTGGCGAGATATTCAAATCTTTCTTAGTTTAAAAATGAGAATATAATTTGCTTCTGGTTTGACCAGAAATAGGCCAGACCAAATAAAGTAATATACTTTGTATCAAAATCTTTAAAATCAAACAACTTTCATTGGCATCACTTTAAGCCTGTCAAATTTGGGTTGTTTATTTATCCATCAGGTATGCGTATTTTTTCATTATATGCCTTTCTTTTTACTTTTAGGCCTGGAAGGGATTTATATTAATTGAACCTGAATATAGAGGAGGTTGATTACCACTCGCTTTACTTCATCTGTTTGGGATATCAACTTTTTGTCATGTCCTAATACATACTGATAGTTTAGAAATGAGTCTTTAAAAGGATATCTCCAAAGGTCAATGTACCATTAACTAAACTATATCGTAAATGAGCATTTCCTTTACAAAGAACAAGAGAATTAAAACTCATCACAGAACTCTAATTTCAGGTTTATTGTGACTTTAAAAAATTTTTTTCATTAAATTCTTTCCTCCCTCTTTTCAAATTATCATCCATAAAGAGAATCTAAAATTCTTTTACTGCGTCTTAACTCTTTCTATCTGGGTTAAGAATATACTCTCAACTAGACCCCGGGTGTGGGCTACAAACATAATCCTGATGGGAAGGTTTTACTATCCTCACAGTGAAACTACAAAACTTATCTTTTGATTAGCTCTGTTGAAATTTCTTAATAATTTTACTTACATATACCTAAATATTGATCAGTACTATTATTGAAAATGAATCACCACCGATTGTAAGATTGAGCTGAAAGCACGAATAGGATTTGAACCCTTCAGATCATGGAGTTCAGTGTGACTTTGACCCAGATGAGGGAACTAACACTAGCACTAGCTTGACACATATGAATAGTACAAGTCACACAAAAGTGCAAACAAAAAAAGCATGAACAGTACTGAAAGTTTAGAGAAATTAATTTGTCCAGGAGAAAATTCAATTACAAAGTAGTTCTTGGGTATACAGTGCCATCAGAAAAGAGCATAGAATGTATTCTCATGATTTTTGTTTCGAATTGTATAAATTTCTCTTCTAGTTGTCCTGGAAAGTGTATAACCTTAATACTTTCTATAAATTCTCCGCTTTGCCAAAGATGTAAGTCAGGAAGACTGGGAAAATCCAAGGGGAATTGGGCTAAAAAATTAACACAGAAATTTTACTGCAAAATTTTGCCTTCTACAAATTATAGGGTTGCTGCTAAAGTCAATTCTTTTGCTTTTCAACTTTGGAATGTGTAATAAAATAAATCATGATTTATTATTTCACAAATAAAATAAGTTGATTTTCTTTTTTCTTTAGTTGCAGTCAGTATACTTCACTTTTGCATACTTGATATCTTGTATCTATCAGGTGCAAGAAAAAAAAAGGACCTAAAACCCCCAAACCAAAGTCCTCACAAAGATTTTATAATTAGCACAGTTTAAGAAAAGTCTTTATGTAATGAGGTAAACATCTAAAATATATGCATGAGAAGTTTAATTGACTTAAACATGGGCAATTGAGATGCAATAGTTTTGATAAGGGTATGAAAAGAGAAACTACCCATATTGAGACTGGAAAATTGCATCACACTTACATGTCACACTTTGTAATGCATACTTGATAGTTGAACATCCATTTGTCCACAAAAATGAAGACAAAAGCAACATAGTTAATGATGCATTCAGATGAGATCTCAATAATGACAGAGCTATTTGGAAAAAGAAGACTTACTATCACAAAAGGACAAGTCAAGTCCACATGACCCTATAGGAATCATTGCCTTATATGTGATGAAGATGATATAAGATTTATTTAGCCTCCACTATTTCAAAATGGGAAACTGCCCATACAATTAATGATTCACAGACGTTGGGGGTCTCATTACTCGCAAAAGATGAAAAGTCACCAATGAATCCTAATTTTATTTCAAAGGACTTTTAGATTTTTGCTACTGTTTAGTATGATCTTCTTACGAAGGCACGCTCACCATTCCAATGATAAACTGAATAATGGAGTACAGGGTACGTGGTATACTGATGTTAAAGATATTCAACAGATTCAAAGTTTGATTTTTCATTGAAGCAACAACGCCCACTCACTGTAATGAAGAAAGAAAATTGATCAATAGATCTCATTAACATCTGTGAATTAAAGACACAACTCTGGTATAATGCATATTTTCATGTTTGAGCGCTCAAAATTTGCAGTTACCATGCTACAAATAGTGTCTCTGTGGAATATTTTTCAATGAATTTTCTTAAATTCAACTACATATCTTTTGTACTTTTATTTTGAAAGGGCACTTCAGCTTTTCCCTTTTTATTCCCATGCACCCAATAGACCTATTTAGGTTAGATAAGAATTTTCATGGATGCAAACTTACAAATTCCATTCTCACATAAGCATGTTATACTAATATATCCACCCAATGCAAACGTACAGTTCACACTTGAATGAAAGATACAAGTTTCTACTTACAATGATGATGCAATTTTTGCTCCACAAAGCAAAGGCATATAACTTTGATTTTCCAATGTTTTCAAATTATTTATCAGGATAAGGCCTATTTGAAAGTTACCAGATCTTTGTCAAGCCCTCATATGAGTGTAACGCTAATGTAAATGATGAGCCAGAATTATTCATCCACACTAAACCATCAGGCCACATGAATACACAATTTGTGTTTAGTCAGTCTAAGGATTTTACATGACACACTAACAACACTTCTACTTTTCTTTTGGATGGCACTGTATAATTTAATGACCAGCAAAAATGTAAAAAATAAAAAATATCAAAATGATTGCAAACAATGTTAAAAACACATAAGATACTTTGAAAGCAAATCATAGAGGTAAATTCAATATTCAAATTGGTCTAGGGTCAGTTACATGAACAAGTATAAAATAGATTGATGATAGATATAAATGTATCTGTAAACTATTTGACAGAAAATTTTTTAAAACCTAGATTCTAAATGAGAGCCTTTGTCATTGGCCAGACGCCTTGGAGGAATCGATGTCTAGGGATGGTGAGCTTTCATCAACAACATTTCCCGATGCCTCCTCTCTGGAAGTTTGAATGGACAGTCTTTGGGTCGGTGCCTGCACTGTGTCTGCAGTATCCAGTGAGACGACTGTGTCAGCAGTTGGAGACTTAGAGGTTCCTGTACCTGCAAGCATAAAAATGTTATACAACCAGTTCATAGATAGGCTGGTGGAAAGAATTTCATTTTAAAAAAAAATGTAGAATTCATCCACAGCAACCAATTTAGCATTTGTCCACAGTGATATCCATGCTTCAAGCACTTCAAAAATGCCATTTGGCAAACAATAAATTCATGACAAATTATCTAATGACCATGCTGTCAACAGTTCAAGGAAACCTCTGAGCTTTACATCCCTCTTTGGTAAGATGTGGCATCAGGGCTCACACTATTCAGCTAGTGTTTGATAATAATTTTGTTTTGTTGACACACAAGTCATTCCCCATCCTAAAACCAACCAAAGCCAAAGTTCCTTGATGCCCCCTGACTATTAATACCACATAAAAACAAGGAATTCTGGCATTTTCCAATTTTGAAGCACAGACCAGAGAGTTTGATGATGGTTTAAACAATTTTGTTTTTTTTGTTTTGTTTTGTTTTTGTTTTGTTTGTTTTTTGGGGGGAGGGGGGTGTTGTCTTTAGTGCAATCATAAACCCCTAAACATGGTTTCTACACATAAGGAGCATAGTTTGGAAAAATATGTTGTTTTAGTTTTATCTCATATACATTAATTTGGTTTTGCTTATAAGGCATGTTTAAAGGAATTCGCTCTTTATGAGGGCAGCAACAGGTCTCTCCTGATGCATCAAGGCATCATTTAACTCAATATTTTATATTTTGTATTGTCTGTGTTGAAAAAGGGTATCTACCTGTGATGAGCAAACAGCGCCTGCAATTCACCCTTTATAAACTGTAGAAATTAGACAATTATCTCTACCTGTCTAGGCCCATTGTGGTCAACTCAAGACCTTCCTTTACTACCTAAACACGTCACCATGAGACTGATCCCTATGGTCACATTCTTAACAAAAGACAGGGTGACGAGCTTCTCCCATCCCCTACTTT
>JBCIKM010155389.1:0-13481 GCA_039654465.1 Melibe viridis | reverse complement strand
ATCATCATCATCATCATCATCGTCGTCGTCGTCATCATCATCATCATCATCATCATCATCATCATCATCATCATTATTATTATCATTGTTATTATTATTATTATTTTTAATAATTTATGTATTTATTTATTCTGTCCTTGAAGCTTGGAAAAAAATTAAATTATGCATGAGTTCATCTGGTTACCTTTTCTATGTTTTCTATCCTCTCTCACCTATTTAGTAGGTATTCAAGATAGACCTACAAACGAGGCAAATCAAGGCCCTACTAGACAAATGAATAAACCAGTAAACCAGCCAGTTTCAGGGCTGTGGGCGCATGGATGGTCACTGGACCGCGTCGGGTGAAATGAATAATGTGTAGACCTTTTTTTTTTCAATATTACTTTTGGTGAAGCCCCGCCCATTAATCAAAACCAAGAAAGACAAGAAAAGAAACACTACGTGACCTGATGACTGTCATTGATTCAAATAACTCTCTCTCTCTCTTTCTCTCTGTGTGTGTGTGTGTGTGTGTGTGTGTGTGTGTGTGTGTGTGTGTGTCTGTCTGTCTGTCTCTCTCTGTCTCCTCTCTCTCTACTCGGTCTCTGTCTCTGTCCCTCTGTCTGTCTCTCTGCCTCTCTCTCTCTCTCTGTGTGTGTGTGTGTGTGTGTGTGTGTGTGTGTGTGTCTGTCTGTCTGTCTCTCTGTCTGTCTGTCTGTCTCTGTCTCCTCTCTCTCTACTCGGTCTCTGTCTCTCTCCCTATGTCTGTCTCTCTGCCTCTCTCTCTCTCTCCCTCTCTCTCTCACTCTAAAACACACACACACACACACACACGCACGCACACACACACACACACACACACACACACACACACACACACACACACACACACACACACACACTCGTGTTGTTATTCAGACCGGGATTCTTCGAGTTCCTCGATAGAAGCATCATGTCCACATTGCACAATTTTGAAAACTGACCATTTCTTTGCATCATAATATCATGCATAACTGCATATTGAGCTTGTTTCGTTGTTTAAAAAGAAAAAAAAAGAAACGACAAGAAAAAGAAAAAACAACAACAAATAAAGTATCGCCGCTGCCTTAGTGCGTATGTAGAGGGCCCAGATGAAAAGTATACGGTAAAAACCTTGCTCCATGCTCGAGCACCGTTCGTTTGGTTTGCTAGTGCTAGTTCAAACCCTTTTCTACTCGGGCAACCCATAGTTTTTTGTTTTTTGTTTGTTTTTTAGGGGTTTTTTTGTTTTTTGTTTTGTTTGGGGGGGAGGGGGGTGTTAAATAATAGATAATACTATTCTAAACTGCGAACTACGAAGAGTATTCTTCTTATTTCTTATTAGAGCGTTTTGTTGTAGTTTCTTGCACAAAAGATTGCTTTTCCGGAAAGTTGTTAGAGACGCTTTGTGTGCATTGATATCTACGAAGGAGAAAAAAGATAATTGTTTTACCTTGTTTTTCAGCTTCTGTTAAAGAATTATTTTCACATGGAGAAGTCTAAATGACCAAATGTTAAATTGATGAGCCAAGTTCGTCCAACATTCATCCAATGTAAGTTCATTTTATTTGAAAAAGATCGGAAATGTCTTTTCAGAATCAATATGAACAAAACTAAGACTTGACTCTGTTTACATTTCAAGGCAGCCTATAAATTATACTTTTTCTGAGTTCTTCAAACAAAAAAAAAAAAGGGTAAACAATTTTAGATTCATGACCTTTAAACTAACCTCTTTTGAGGAGAAAATGATGTCCCTCCAGCTCACTGTTTGACAATCTGCAATTGAGAAACTCGGTTTGGGGTGAAGAATGAACCCTACCTGTGACCACCTTTGTCTAATTGCTTCATTTTGGACTACATTCTTATATTGATGGACCCTAATCAACGGGACCTAAGAACTGTGATCTAGGAGCCAAGTTCAACCAGGGGATTAATTTAGGTCTGAACAAACATCGGAAGATCATTTTAATTATTTAATTAGACATATGAAAAGAGAATAATTTGTCTCAACCAGTCAACTATCTCAACTTGAATACATAATAGGTAGACATAAGTGTTTTAAAACATTGATTACATTTTGGCTTGCAACAATCCTCTAAAACTAGGCAGGTTAGTCAAAATGTCAGTATTCTTGCAGAACTTTGAAATTATGGTCCAAAGCTGCATTATTGTTTGCTGATCATTAAACTTTTTAAATTTTCTGGATATCTCTATTTGATCAAAAGTTATGAATTTTTTTCATTATTAATTTTTGGAGTCTTTTAATAGAGAGTTTTTGGGCCAACAGTACCACTTATTTCAGCGTACTTGACCATAGCTTTGTAGCCCATGCATATATTTTCATGCTTTATACACCAAAATGCTGAGAATTTCTTAAGCTGATAATTGAAAGTACATATAAATTCATTTATTGAAAAACAAAATATACAGTTAAGGGAATTCAGGCAGAATTCGATACAAAAGACGTATAGCAGATGAAATAACAATGAGCTCATCATTATCTCATACTTGCCTCATTTCTTGGACCTATAATAGCATATAAACTAAATGATAGAAGATAAATTGTATCTAATGTAAAAGATGCAAACATATTTTAAATAAAAAGGGAATATTTACCTAATGAAAAAAAAAATGAAGTGAGGAGAAATAGCCTTTGTGGATTGAAAATATTTAGAGGTAAAAAAACAAAAGTAAGCAGCTTTAGTTAAAAATCATTGGATGCTTTCCAATCTCTTTCAATCAAACTTTTTTATGATATAAATATGGTTGTTGTACTTCTTCCCGGTCCTTTGAAAATTTAATCTTGAAGCAAAAACACAATATGAAGAGTAAAATTATATCTGAAAAGCATCTTGGCAGCACCCAAGTTGCTAATCATAAACTATATTCGTTATTTCACACAAAAATAGACCTGATGTGAGTGGCACCGAGCATTTAAAGAGTTCATTTGTGAATTAACTCTTTTTTGATACAGCTCTTAAAAGTTTGCTTATGTTATATAAGTAATACTCATTCCATATTTTGTCATATTCAATTTTTGTTCTTCCTCAGACAACAAGGGCTGTCATCCCAGAATTGATAATGGAAGAACAAAGTAATCCCAATGGAGTTTCTCCTGGTGATTGGGTGAAAGATTTGTTTGCACCAATCTACAACTTCGATGACATCGTCAAGGCAGGCAGAGATGGCCATACCATCAAAGAGAGCATCATCAAAAGAGTGTCCATTCTAGACCCTCTGTCCATTAAAGAAGTCTTTGAACGGGTCCATCAAAGAATCGTGGAAGCTGAAACAAAGAAACTGGAAGAACAGAGAGAAAAACAAGGTTTTCATTCATTTTTTATATATTTTTATTCTATAGCCTTTCGTGCATATTCTCATGCAGTTTAATTTATTTTAATCCTTCCTTCGTTGAATATGATGTCTTTTTTCAAATGAACAACCGCTTTATTATTGAAGTCCTTTTTATCACGGACAGATGCTTTATCAGGTGTGGTTTTATCTTCACAATGTTTTTATGTCCTTTCACATTTTCTTTAACCATTTAAGCCCTAGAGTCTCCGCGTGTCGCCTCTATCGATAGAGCACTACAGTCACCGGGCGTCACCGTTTTATACTGGTTTCGTTGCTGGGCCGATCCTAGTTTTATAATAACTATAATACTTCCAGCTTTGAGAACATCCATTAGAAAACAAAAGTAGGCCTTTCTCTGTCTTTTCCTTGACGAAATCGACTGGAAAACAAATTTATAGTGATTTTTTTAAGTTTACCGATTTTTTGGTGGAGAAATAGACAGGATGGAGGAGGTTTTACGTATGTACCGTGATGCTACGGGTGCAAATTATGATGGATCTATGTATGAATTGGATGATTTACAGCCAGAAAACGATGTCAATCGAGATGATGAAAGAGGAGAGAGTGACGTTGAGGTACCGTTAGGCCACTTTGTCGATTCAGAGGAGGACAGTGATGAAGATGATGATGAAATGGGGGGAGGTGGTGAGATTGAAGAACCATTAGGATGGAGTGAAAAGACTTCTGACATACATATAGAGCCATTTATTGGTGAATGTGGGCCTAGACATGACTTAGAAGAAAACTCTGACCCATTTGACTATTTTAGTTTGATAATTCCAGAGGAATTTCATGAGTTGGCCGCAAAAGAAATGAATGACGATGCAAAGTGGCGACAGGAACGTGCTCAAAAGGTCGATTCAGCATGGCATGAGACAAATGCTGCTGAAATAAAGGTTCTATTCAGCATCTACATCCTGATGGGAATCCACCAGCTACCTACATATAAAATGTACTGGTCAACAGATGACAGGCTAAAGAGTGACTGGAGTTGCCCAAGTAATGGGGAAAACCTGTTACAAAAAGTTGAACCAGTACTTCCGCCGCAGCATGGGCAGCCGAACTTTGATCCGCTGTACAAGATAAGACCTTTGCTTACCAGAGTGCAGACCAAGTAAGTATAGTGTTACAGTCAATAGATGTATTTAGTCTTAGAAAGAAATTTCACAGACCCAATTCATTCAAGTATTCTTCAAAAGCCGCAAGGCATATACAGTTTTTTTTTGTTTTTTGTTTTTTAATTTTTAGATTGACAAAAATACAAAGTATAAGACAAACATACATGAATAAAGACATATAAATAAATAATAAATGACTTTGACATAGCTATGGTTTTTATTTCAGATTTTTCTACAGGTAAGTTGCAAAAATATAAGTAATATAATCAAATTGTTTTCGTTACCTCTTCCGCCCCCTCCCCTTCTCCTTGAAGCATCACTACTGCATTTCTCCCAAACCGAGACATCAGCCTGGACGAAGCCATGATTGCCTTCCACGGGAGACTCGCCTTCAAGCAATACATAAAAGGCAAACCAAACCCGTGGGGAATCAAGGTCTGGTGTGCAGCCGACGCAACGACTGGATACTTACTGAAGTTTTCAATTTACACCGGGAAAATTCATGATCCAATGCCCCATGGCCTCGGGCATCATGTAATAATGAGTCTGGGTGACCCTTTTCTTGACAACAGGCATCATTTCTATTTTGACAATTATTTTTCTTTGGTGGCCCTCACAAAAAAAATCTTTTGCAATGAAACACCTACTGTTGTTCAACAGTGCGAAGCAACAGGAAAGATTTCCCCAAAGACTGCACGTTTAAGGCAGCAAAGAAGATGAAGAAGGGGGAAATCCGTTTCCGACAGAAAGATGACACTGTTGCTCTTGCCTGGAAGGACAAGCGTTTTGTCACTATGCTGGCCACCAACACCTCAGTAGGCATCTCCACTGTCCGTCGTCGTTCGCCTGCTGGAATGGTCGACGTTCAAGTTCCATCCTCGTTGCGACATATAACTGTTCGATGGGGGGTGTGGACCGTTTCGTCCAATTATCGTCATACTATCCTGTTGGGCGTAAATTGGCAATACATCTTCAGGTTCTTGCTCCAGTCTGCCATCATCAACAGCTGGATCATTTACACTACATCATTTTTGCCAAAACCAAAGGCCAAACAACTAAGCCACATCGATTTCTGTTTGAGTCTGTGCACATCCTTGATTCGTGGAAATGTGAGCAGAAAGAGGAAAGCTCAAGTCAACATGCCAGCAACAGTGAGAGGGGGCACTGCTAACCTGCTAGACCATAGGATGATAGGACCCAAACGTGCATGCTTCTGGTGCGTGAAGAGCAAGAATTATGGAAAAAGAGGACGCGCCCCTGAGAGTTTCTGTGCCAGATCAGGCTGTGTAGAGGAGCGTGCTTTGCTACATATCACACTAGTCTAAAACAGTGAAGTGAACATGAATTATTAGTGTTATTTCTGCTGATTGAACATTTATGTTGTCGTGTTATGATTTTTTTAAATAATTTTTCTTTATAACTTGGTGTTTGATATTTTTTTCCAAGGATTGATGATGGTAGTACCTACTAATGTATATATTTTATGAAAGAGTAGCTTCTTGTGAAATAATTGTGAAAGTTTCAGCTAAAAATGTGATTTAGGTTTCTAGAAATTAAATTTTTAAATATTCAAGTCAAATTTTGTACAGAGTTATTTCCCTTTTCTTAGGATTTGGGATGGTAATGGGGCAGAGCGCTCTAGGGCGTAAATGGTTAACAGTCTATTTCATTGGTGTATAACATTGAGATCATTGTGCAGAAGCAAAAGGCTTTTGGGGTTTTTTTTTTCCAAGTTAAATCTTTATCTTACTGTTTCTATGGCTATAAGACAATCTATTTATTTATCTTAGAGGAAATATATAGAAATGCATATTCCTCTTCAAAGTGGCAGTGGCTCAGTTGGTAAGCCTGCTGTTCTGGCAGTGGCCAGGCAAATTGGTGCCGTGGCAGTCCTGGGTTTGATTCCCTCCTCCAATGACTTCCTGTTGTTTTTTTTTCCTTTCTCTCTATGGCTTTGATAAACTTCGGCACTGTGCCTATACTATTTTCTGTTTATTTCCATGCTGAGGAGTATGAGTTTGATTCCTGCCGAAGCCATTGGACCAGCCACACTGCGGCTGCTGCCTGAGTTGTCCCAGTCTTCCTTTGGGACAGCTGCCTGGGTTGTCCCAGTCTACCTTTGGGGCAGCTGCCTGGGTTGTCCCAGTCTACCTTTGGGGCAGCTGCCTGGGTTGTCCCAGTCTTCCTTTGGGGCAGCTGCCTGGGTTGTCCCAGTCTTTCTTTGGGGCAGCTGCCACCTGGGTTGTCTCAGTCTACCTTTGGGGCAGCTGCCTGGGTTGTCCCAGTCTTCCTTTGGGGCAGCTGCAGACCCTAGTAACAAATTTCCACTGCAGGGTTAATGAAGGGAATTTTATTCTTTTTTTTTTATTATTATTTTGTGGACTTCATGCCAAAAGGTATTAAAGGTCAATTAATGAGTAAAGAATAAGGATAAGTTATTCAGATGAAGATCCATAGGGTTGATTTTATTCTAGTCTTTGGGTAGGTACATGTGTTTTTACTTTTGCCCTTATTTCTCTTACCAGCAGAGAAAAAGAGGGAACAAATTGACCCAAGAAAGTCAAGCATCTGGAACACCGAAGAGTTGGACACATTGAGACAAGTATACAAGGCATCTAAAGGTCTTGAGAAAATACCGACCATGTTATTCCCATGATCATACATTTTTTTCTGATTTTAGAATCTCATTCGTCTCAATTCAACAATAGGTCAATCTATTAGGGGATTTTTTCTTTATACCTTTTCTTCCTTTCTTTTGATAATTCTTTTGTAAAACTTGCACCCTGGGCCATTTTGCATTGCTCCAAGGAATGATATTATTCTAAGCTTCAAAATCTGTTCTTCAAGATTTCTTTATCAGTTCTTTATAAGAGATTTCTACTTTGTTAAATCCGACATTTGAACTCTGAATCACAAATAATATATTCTGCATGTATCTTCTCTGTGTGCAGGTGAAATCCAAAAGCTGGAGCTGACCTTAAAAGAGTGTCAAATCCATAACAACACCTTGGAAGCCAAAGTGGCGCAGCAGAGGAATGAGATTGGAACCCTCCAGAACCAACTGGCAGAGGCCAAAAAGTCAAACCAGCGACTTGTAATTCATCGAGACAGTCTACAAAAAGACCTGGCTGTCTTGGAGTTCAAACAAGCAGCTCTGACACAGATGTGGCACGAGATTGAGAGTGAGAAGGTTGGTGGGTTTGTCTTTGTGTTGCCAATCATCAAATGTAGATTGAAATATTTTTTTTTATCCCTCACAATTGATATACCCAATTCCCTTCTGTTATCTTATCCACTCCTGCATCGTATGCTGACGTGAGATTCAGATCAAGCACTTTCATACCTGTATCATTTTATACATATTCAAAGCCTTAGAATTACACTGTAGTATAGCTTTAATTGGTCATACGTATTTATAGATGATGGTAAAATCTTACGCTCCACATTTAATCTTGTGTTTCTGAAAAAGATGCAAATCAATTCCTACTTAGTTCATCGTACCAAATTATTTCTTTTGTGCTCCTGCTACCTTTGTTGGCATTTTAGTTTTGGTCATTTCTTTTCAGAGGGATTGGGATTCAACAAAGACACTTACTAGCTCATAATCACAATACTTTTTCTCTCTTGAAAAATAAAAAACCCAGACCAAATCAATGAATGAAACTAGAGAGGCCCACAAGCGACTGGACACAGAAAGGCTGAACTGTCAAAAGCTGGAAACAAAACTAATGCAGTGTAACCAAGACTTAATCCGAGAGACTGCGTTGGTGGAAAGCAACCTTCAAACCAAATATGAAACAGAAATCAGGGACTTGCAAGAAGTGGTGAAAGATCTGACGGTTGAGCTTCGAGACGAGAGACAGCAACACGCTGCCACAAAGCGAGGTCTTGATCACTTGCGAAAGCATTTTTCCAGTATACCCCTGCAGGACATCTTACCTTCAGGGGTGGTAGATGAAGATGAAGTCCCTAGAATTGATCATTTGAGCTTATGACACTAGATTGTCTTGTTCTTTGAAACTGCTAGATAAACAGATCATAGAAAGTAATGGTTTCAAAGATTATGAATATAAAGCTGTGATAATATGGTTCACGTATATTGATCTACTCATTCAGTTGTGATTCAGGAGAAAAAGTAAAAAACATATGAATACGGTGCTCACCTCTGTCTGTTCGGACTCATAATTACCATTTTATTTAGTAGAACTCCTCTATTCATTATTCTGGCCTCTAAAATATTTGTGATCCTTTATTGATACAATGGAATCTGGATACGATCAACATTTTGGGACTGAGAGAAAGTGTTGATTGAGTGTTGACTTCTTCAATTTGCAAGGATGTAAACCCTTGAATGAACAATATGTGGTAGGATCACAGCACATTATGGCCCTTGTTACTTTATGGGTGTTTTTGTTTTGTTTTGTTTTGTTTTTGTTTTTTAGGTGATTTGCGTTTAACATAGTTAATAATTTTTCCTCTGAACATAGTGGAATTCGAGTCAAAGTCTGTGCGGTTTTTTTTTCTTTTTCTTTCCATATCTTTTCTCTTGTTTTTTTTAACCATAGGGTGAATGCTATGACTACACCAGTAGCACGATGAGAAAAGCCGTGGATTCGTCTCATGGAGCTAATACCTCGGTTTCTATTTCTTTTCTTTTATTCTTCAGCTGTCATCCTACAATTTTTAGATTCTAGTTCTTCATGTACCATTATGTTGTGGATGGTGGCCATTGTTTAATTTTATGAGGGGCGATGACTTTTTTTGTTGTGTGTGTGTGTGTGTGTGTGTTTGTATGTGTGTGTGTGTGTGTGTGTGCTCTTAGTTGCAAGAGAGGATATTTTTTATGTGGTTTTGTTTCTTCAAATTAGAATATTCAATAAAATAGAAATAGACTTGTTCATGGATGTTATAATAAAAGAATGTGTTTAATTTACTGTTTTCTTTGTGTGGGTTTCAGGAATATATGTTTGTCAAAGACGTCCCTTTTTTGTCATTGTAAATATAATGTGAAATCAGGCCTTTGCAAATCAATTCAGGGTCAGATCACTCTGGACATGAGGCTCTTTTTAGCCCTATGAAACTTCAAGCTCATCCAGAGGTCAAAGGTTGCTGGACATTTCCAGCATTTCTTTAGATTTTGCCCGAAGTTCAGACATATGCACTTTGCTTGTTCTGCATTGGGTTGTTGGTTTGTTTTTGTTTTTTGTTTAGGGCTTTTTTTTAGGTGGGGGGAGATGGGTGGAACTTTCAGTGTTTGACAGATAAACTTTTCACTTGGCAGGAATTTTTTTTTTTACTGAATTCATAGATACTCATACTTGCAGCCTTAACATAATAAACCTCAAATGAGTACTACTAAGCCTTACCATACTTTGACTTTTACCCCTGAGCTCATCATCACACACAGACCTGGCATGAGGATCCAAGTGTTCTTGCTGGTGGTCCTCACCCAAACAGATCAGCCGAAAGTGAATTTTTATGCCAAATTTAAAACTTTTATACTTTGTTAAATGGCATCCCTGTTGTCATCTTGACTTACTCTATATCACATAATGTGTCCATACATCTTGAATCTGCTGGGAGCAGAGGGCTTTTTTGTTGTTGTTGTTGTTGTAAAATGTTTTTCTGTGTTATAGTTAGTCTTCCTTCCCCCCCCCCCCCCCCCCAATAGAACTGGGTTATTCATTAGCTCAGTGTCCAACCCAACCTGGAGGACTGGGTGTGCTTTTTTTGGTGCCACACCCCCCTTGTTTTTGCCTATCTTCTCCAGGTCTGTATTGAAGGACTCCAGAGCCCACGCAGACATTCAACTACGTGAGAATATAAGTAGGTTTTCATACAGAAAAAAGGACGCCACAATATCATATAGCACAGCGTGTATTCTTTAGGGTTTTTTTTTCTTCAGCTATTACTTTTCTTTGTCAGGGAATAATCAAAGGGCATCTATCCTATACATCTAAAATTTCATGATGATGGGACCACAGTGTTTCCAACCAATTAAATTGCAAGGTAAATCACTATGGGACTAACTCTGATCTATTCCAATTCCAGCGTATTTCACTCACTGGGTGAGTGGGAAGCTAACACCTATTCTTGTCCACCGATCCAAAATTGAATTAAACTTGTGGGGTTCTTTTTCTCCGTCATCAACTTGCTGTGTTATTTTAATGCCCTTGGAAGCAAGCCAAGGTTAAATTATTTTGTTGTTGTTGTTGTTCTTCTTCTTCTTTTCCTCCTCCTCCTCCTAATAGCATAAAGAGTTAGTAGGCCTACTACAATGAAACTATGTATAGTGTCTGGTGCTTTCTCTTATGTATCAAAGGACCCTGCCTCTTCGTTTTTTTCAGAATGTTCCCTCCCCTTCCCCGTGACATATTAACACCACACCATCCTCTATAATGACTTGATAAGCATCTTGGAGGGGGGGGGGGGGGTTCGAACAATCACACAGTTTACGCTATCTTAGAGAGATGGGTGCACTTTGGATGGGAGCCATGTTAAACGTGTCTTGTAAGACTTGAAACAAGCAACAGGAAGAGTCTTTCAATGTTCTTCGTATGTCGGGGATTCATTCATCTCTATCCAAGCCGTTAATATTTCTAAATTTTGTTGTTGCTCTTGCTGTTTTAAACAGAAAACAAACACATTTTCTCTGGTTTGCAGCAAAATATACGATTTTATGTTAACTCTGAATGGAATTGAAGCATCTTGCTCGCCTTAGAGCCTTGCCAAGGTGTGTTTCAAGTTAAAATTCAAACAAAAAACAAAACAAAAAAAACAAACCCGAAAACAAAAAAACAAAACAAAACACAAACTCTCTCTCTCTCTCCCCGAACGTAACGCTGTCTGTGACCATCAGTGGATTTGTTTGGCCCTAAAAACACCCCTCCGCACACTTCAAACTTCGCGACAAAGCCAACAGATCGTCGTTGAGACAGAGGCTGGGGTTGCCAAGAGCTGATGAACTTTCAGTTTCAGTGAAAGCTATTTCGATTTTATCCCAGTTCTAGCGGTTTAAATGTTTGTTATGCATGAAACGAAAGTAGACCTCTGGATTTTCGCTCCCCCGTTGTTTTTTGGGTTGATTTTTTTAGTCGTGAAACTTCTAATTCAAGGGCAAGGTCGGGACTCGGACCAAACTGTCAAGAAACCTAACATTGCTTCTTTCTTTACAGGTATGAGTGATGCTTGCTTGCAGTCAAGCTAGGATATTCATTTGAGGCGACTACTATCTATATTGTTCCTCCACCGGCTGGGAATATGGATAGATGACCATGTTCATTTTTTTCTTTTCTTTTTGTTTTGGACAGATCAATCCATTCGATCAGAAAGCTATTCAGAATGATGCAAATTAAAGTTTGAACCCTCCATGACCCTCTGGATGTCACAGCAGCAAAGTCAAAGACACTACCTGGTAAAGATCCTGAAGCTGACAAGAATATTGGATAGAGCAGATTTCTATTTTTATAAAAAGAACTAATCATTACAAACTTTGTAACTGTGTTAACAATCTTATGAAATGAAAAGTGTAAACTGAATAAAGAAATGATACAGGCCACTGAGTATTGGTGTGATTAAAGAAGGCAACGGACCAAGCGTTGTGGGACAGCAAGGAAGGATAATGACACTCACAATGATGTAGACACTGGGAGTTGCGGATGGGTGAGGGGGCAAGCCCAAGTTACATCCGCTGTAAAATGCCCCAGGTTGTCCCTTTTTGTGTTTAAAGTGCGTGTGCCCTTGTCTCAATGAATTCATTGCACTCTAAGGCATTCATGGGAATTCTTTGGCCCTGGTGGGAATCGAACCCATGCCCTCTCCACGTCTTTAAGTCCGACACATAGCTGAGAGTGTGACTCCCAACAACAATATTGCTAGTTAAGGAAAATGGCCTTATATCTTGTGTGGCATAATGAGAAATACAAGGGGTATTACTTAATCTTAAGCCAAATAATAGTCGCCGTTGCCTTGATTATTAAAGAAGCTCAAATATTTGATACTTTATATAAATGCCAACTACTTGTTTTGTTTCCATATCCCTCATGCCTTTGCAGTGTCGGGACGGAGCTCCAAGGAAATGAGAAAAGCTCTGGATCACAACAAGAAATGAAGACAGGCAGATGATCAGTCCACCGTGCCTAATCTTGCGTGGTATAATGAGCAATACATAAGAGGTATTATTCGACGTTAAGCCAAACAATAGTTGCTGCTGCCTTTGGTGGTTTCTGCTCATTGAGAAAGACCAATGAGCTGATTTACCATGTGGAGTGCCTTTTACTTTGACTTTTTTTTAATATTTTTCTGTCAGGGCTACACTCACAATGTCATGTCATCATCAGCACAACCCCACCGATCACCACACCTGCCATCACAGCAGCAGCAACCCCTCGGTCCACCAGACTTTGGATGAGATGGACTTTGATCGTGGCATTTGGAGCTCTGCCTTGGCGGGCGACCTGCCAGACGTTCAGAAGAAATTGGAAAAGGACATTTCGCTTGTAAACCTTTGTGATCAGTCTGGATATACTCCCTTGGTAATTGGATTTTGTATTCGGTAATCCGAGGAAATCATCGGTTTCAGAGTCCGAGGAGGAATTTCCTCCTTTGTTTGTTTATCATCTCATAGTTTTAAAAAGAGGGTTTATGCAGCAAAAATGGGTTCTATAGGCAATCCTTCAAAATTGTCATACTTTTTCCATTAGCAGCACTGACTGACATCTTGGGACATTCAAGATGAGAGCTTTGCATCATTACTTATTTATATCAGTTAGGATTTATGTATTTGCTTGTTTTGTTTTTGTTATCCATATCCTTTCATACTGCCTAAGCAGTGTTGGGGCCCAACTCCAAGGAGCTGGGAAGAACTCTGAATCACAAGATATGAAGACAGGCAGAGGATCGGTCCACCATGTCTAATCTTGTGTGGCATAATGAGAAATAATAATAATAATAATGCACATTTATAACGCGCAAAAACTATCCCCACCTTGGCAGCAGGCTCTAGGCGCCAAA
>JBCIKM010155278.1:906-13482 GCA_039654465.1 Melibe viridis | reverse complement strand
CACACACACACACACACACACACACACACACACACACACACACACACACACACACACACACACACACACAAGGTGCTATCTAAACCAAAGAGAGTCAAAAACGATTTGAAAAGTAAAAAAAAAAAAAAAGAAATAATGAAAAAGAGCAAGAGAGAGGTGAGGAAGGAGGAGGAGGGAGAGAAGGAGGATGGGGAGAGGAGGGAGAGAAGGAGGAGGAGGTGGAGGAGGAAGAGGAGGAGGAGGAGGAAGAGGAGGAGGAGGGGTGGACGAGGAGGAGGAGGAGGATGTCAAGTGGATGGGTTTACATAATACAGACGATGTCAATGATGGAGAACAGTGCTTAAAGAATAATAATGGCGCTTGAATGGGACATTTGGACGCATGCTTTATTCTTCATCTTGCTATTTCACAAACATCCTTAATTAAACTCATTATGTGATCTCTTCGCTATCACAATATTAAACATGTATTATGTTAACCAACAAGCTCTTCTCCTATCATTCACCAAACATGCAAGTCTGTGAAATAAAAATTTGTATCTGTTTAAAGCACAACTCAATTCATTCGAGGTAAATACAACTATAGATCGATTCTCATTCTACTGTAAGAAGACACCGTATAACTAAAGCCAAACATAATGGGATTTATTAGGAGTATCAATATGTTGTTAATCAGTATACACACAATTTAACACAAAAATAAAATGGTTTATCAACAAATTCAAGACACAATTTATTGGTGCGAGTAACCAGTTTTGTCAGCTCAAAGCCATCAGTGTGACATTTTTCTTTGACGTGTGTTTGTGTGTGTGCATGTGTGTGTGTGTGTGTGTGTGTGTGTGTGTGCGTGTATGTGTGTGTGTGTGTGTGTGTGTGTGTGTGTGTGTGTGTGTGTGTGCATGTGTGTGGATGTGTTTGTGTGTTTGTGTATGTTTGTGTATGTTTTGTTTTATTTTTTTATCTTTTTTTTGTTTTGGTTTTGTATTGCTTTTGCTTTTGATTTCCTTTTGTTTTGTTTTGTTCGGGGGGTGGGGGGTGTCTCCTTTTCCTTCTGGTTGTCCTTTTGTTTTTCATTCCTCTTCACAGACTCTCGCATTTTTGGACCCGTTCTCTTCTTGAGCAGGAATTCTCTGCGGATCATTGTTGTCAACTTCGTCACATTGCTTCTTTATATAGGCAACCATCTCCAAAACGAGAACCACAACAGACAGGAAGATCAGTGAGGCCACTAAAAGCAAAAGTCCGGATAAGTCATCAAAATGTATAGTTTTCTTATTTGCCGTGACTGTCTCTACCTTTTGGATTGACTTTGTGTAGTTAGTGAGAAGCTTGTTAATGATGCCAGAATCGTGAAGAGACATAATGTTCTCAGAGAGAATCGCATTCAGCTCGTTGCCACGTTTCAACATGTATCCCATATTAGCGGTAAAGAGTTTCTCTTTCATGTAGGTGATTCTTCTGGTGTCATCAGCTGAGAAATCGAACTCGCTCAGTCTTAGTTGATAGTAATACTCGTAAAAAATAACAACATAAAAGTCCCGCATATATTTTAGTGTTTCCAGCATGAATTCATTTTCGCCATTCCGATGGAAAACTGTGAGTTTGTGACGCAAGTTATTCACCATCTTGTTATTAGATGTTTCAAACATTTGAATTATGTAAGACACGTGTGACGTTCCCCACTGGTACTTCCCATCTTCCATCATTTCCTGGAAGGTGTGGAACGGAAGTGACGTGTGGTCAGACACCATGTTGGAGGTCAGGTAGGCGGTGTACATGCCGTAGAACACCACCAGGCCCAGGCTCCACACTCCCAGGATCACGTGACCAGGGACATGGCTCTGGCGGGGGAGACTCTCCTGGTTCAACACAGAAACCAACAGAGACGATAAAATCGACACAAATTTTCTGCCGATAATTCTCACAGTAGTGAGAGGAACAGAGATATTTGAACTGTTGTTTATTAGTGACGGTCTTACTAACGTTCCATCTTGAGCTCTTCGCAAACTGTATTCGGTAAAGATGTACAAAATCGCAACGAAGAGAGCACACGTGCCAAGGAAAACATACGTTATAGCTGGGAAAGGACACATAAGAAAAGTTGATATAGTCTTTGATTCTGCGGGAGGGATAAAAATACCTGTAACGTAGTCGAACAGAATAGGGTAAGTGATTCTCATATCGTTCATGGAGGTATTGTAATTCGGCCACAAGTTCAATCCAATGTCAACGGTTCCATTCATGACCATTCTAGGGACATCAACCCAAGGGATGCTGTAAGTTTCTTCTGGTGGAGGTTTAAAAATGTAGCTGAAGTTTGACATGCGGGAAAGCTCTTCAAGAATGTCGTAGTTCATTCCTGTGTATAGGAAAGTATTTGAGCTGTCGTCAAATGTCACATCGAGAAGTGGTTTTGAGAAATTTTTATACAGCACCGTCAACACCCGTCCATTCATGCCGTACTTTCGGTTTGGAAACAGATCGTCACAGGAGTGGGTCCGTCCCAGATGCAGATGAGCAGGGTGTCTTGTCATGTCCTGCCGCCACTCCAGGGTTACCATATCTCTGACTATCAGGGCCGGAGGATTAAGATTGACCAGAACTACGGTCACGTGGTCAAATATACATCTGGTCTGGTTGTTGATGAACTGGTCAAAGTCTAGTGGAGACTTGACAAGGACCAACCAGTGTGTGTGGTGAGGCATGGCGGACAAAAGCCCCTGCTTATAATTGAAAAACACAGTCTGGGCTGAATTCAAGATGGCTGAAGGATATGACGTCACAAGAATATACGTCATGACTTGTTTGTTCACATAGAGGTCGCACATTAATTCCTGTCTTTGCGTTTCTTCAAGCTCCTGAAAATGTGTGAAATGAATGACTTTAAGACCGCTGTCAATGAGGAGTCTTGCAAGTTTGTCAGCTAAATTATTTTCTGTTTCTCCAAGAACAACAACGCCATTGTTGTCATGACAACGGCTCAGCACATCATACACACCGTATTTTTCTTGATCATTAAAATGTGATTCTAATAAAGATGTATCTGCCTGACTTGAATCGGTCAATAAATGGTATCCTTCCGATCCGGCAAAGAGAAACGCCTTTGTTAAACAGAAAAGGAACAATACGTTCCGCCGTTGTGATGAAGTACAGCACATCTTATCATAAACACTTCCCATGTTTAACCAAATAAAACATCAAACGTGATCAGCGGTGAAAAAACCCTAAAATTGAACATGAATAAAATTCACTCTTTTAAAATCAGCTGAAGAAATCGCAGGAATTCTAGCCCTCGCATCAACAGCCACTGTCCAAGCCAAGCATCTATAATAAATTGTGCCTATAGTGTCACGGCTTATCCAACACAGTGTAAACATTAACAATCGCGACTGGTCGTGATTGAAATATCATTTGGTCTTGGAAATGAGTGCAATATTTGAAGAATGAATCATAATATGGTCGATTAGTCGAAGAGCTGTGAATGGACTCAGACCACACTTTAAAATCAATGTAAACAATACATCAGCAGTCGAAGGTGGAATGGAATATCGATTTGCTTTTGTGAGAATTGGTATCGATATTTTTTTATTATCATTTAATGAGGTAATAAACCGTGTTCAGACACGTATAAACAATTAATGAAAAATCTCAAACACAGACACATAAACACAGTGATTTACATAAAATCGTTTTTTAATGCGTGGGCTAACATTTCAGCCTTGAAATCACACTCCAGCAACAAAATTTGAGTGGGACGTGATTACTTTACTGATGAACAAACATGACATTTACAGTGATGAGGTTTTGATCATTGGGTGAAGGCAAAACAAACGACTATTACGAATGCACCCTGCACGTAAAGCGGATTAAGATCGGAAATGATATGTGCTTTTGATTGCACGTAGCGAAATCTTTTTACAATTTGCAGGCAATGCATTATCAAAGATCGAAGATCGATGTTGGTCGGTGTCAAAACTACAGTTATCTCCCTCCTCAAATATCACCTCACTTGCCTCACTTAAAAAAAAAACAAAAGTAAAAAAACAAAAAACCAACCTCCCTCCAGCACGGCCCCCTCACCTTTTACACACTTATAAAACCGACACCATGTTCCTTTTCTTCATATTATCATAATTTTGTTGTCGTTGTTGTTTGTTGAAGTGAACTAAAAATCGAGAATAGGTAGAGTTGTTGTTGTCATTAGCACGTGATTTAAATACTACCCCCCCCCCCCTTTCTTCCCGCCCCAACTTTGTGTTTTTACAAATTCATATATGTTCGAACAGAAAGCCGTACCTTTCAAATTTTGCAGAATGAATTTTAGAAAACACTTTTGGAGATATTATTGTGAACCTTGGAACGACTAATTTTCAGTGGTCTAGTCCAAACAGGGTAAACCCGGAGTTCGAGTATAATACAGAATGCTTCTCTGAACTGGAAACAAGAACATTTTCGAAACCAAGACACATGCATCCCCCATCCCCCCCACACCCACCCCTTTGCACTCTCCCCACCCTTACACTCCCCCTCCCCCTTCCACCCATGCAAATTCTTCCGACTTGAATTTACACTTTGTCTTGTGAGCTCTTTAAGGAATAAAGTCTTCAAACATGCGGTTCAATTCTTTTGAAGCGTTTAAGTTCGCAAGCAAAAAGTGGAAGACATTCCACTGTGCTATGTTGTTTTTGTATCTTAAGGCACATTGATTATTCAATCATTCATTTTCATTCCGTTTTTTTAAAGGTTTCTATAACTTCTATAACGTGTTACCATTAGATTTCCATATAATAAGCGTCATAACCAAATTTCTTTTAAATATATTACATTTCCACCAAGTGCCAAATTTCTTCTTGGCCATTTCACAGAGTTGTCTTGAAAAAGAAACGAGTTTGGTAAAAAATAAATTTATGAATAAATAAATAAATAAATAAATAAATAAATAAATAAATAAATAAATAAATAAAATAAAATTTGTTTCTTTTGTTTTTGGTTCGTTTTGTTTTGTTTTGTATTAAAGTGATTTTTTTGGTATGCTTCATAGTTCATGTGTTTCTTTGTTTGTTTCGTTTTGCTTTTTTCTTTTGTTTGTTGTTTTTTATTTGTTTTTTGTTTTGGTTTGTTTTGTTGTTGTTTTGTTTTTTTTGGCTAGGAATCCTTTTCAGCAAATGCGGAATATCAACAAAAGACGCATATGTAGTCAAATGCATTGGAAAAACTCTCGCTTAATTCTAAATTTTATTGAGACTAAAAATCCAAAGTTTTCCTCATAAAATATTGAGATTGATGGCTTGTTTTGTCGCGTGCGTGGTTTATTACAGACTCAAATAATGCACTGTTGCATCATGTGTGGGGTGACAATTATTGTGTAATCGTCAAACACGTGATCAGCAATCCAGAGACCCGTGGTTGGACCCCAGGTCGTCCCCACCGACTTAATGAGACTGTTTGTTTGTTTGTTTGTTTTTTCATCATTCTCCTCTCTATGTGGTTTCATTTTGTCTTTCAAATCAATATTCCCTCTCGCCTCAGGCTTCTGATTTGTTTACCCACATTTTAACATGCTTTTTGAGTCCATTAACAACATTAGAAACACAAATCATATAGTTTGATAATAACACAAACAATTTGTACCTATTTGTCGGGGAAAAATGGAGTTGGATAGCAGTTGCAACTATGCATTTACATACCTGTGGATAAATGGTGACCAGATCGGTACATATCATCGTCAATTCATCGCACAGCCAGCAGTTGTTGAGCACAGGGCTGCAATTTCTATTTTCTTCTCCTAAGACTTGCTAGAAATTCGTCCTGTTATAGCAAATGTTTTTTTTTTTCCAAAACAGGATAGCTCTTTGTTTCGCTTTTCATATTGGATGTTCTTCGTTATGATAAGTGGTGTGTTGAATATTATGTGCTGTATGCTTTTACAAATGTGGACTCCATTAGCTCTTTTCTGTGTCACAATGGGTTTCCTCATTGCTGAGTCAGAAGAATACAATTTTAAGAGCAATTCAACTCACCGAGATGAATCTTTCCTTGAATCAGATTTGGATGTAACAGAGTTTGATGATGAAGGAAACGGTCTTTATGATGTGCTTAGCCGTTGTCATGACAACGGTGGGGCTGTTGTTCTTGGAGACAGAGAATATGTGCTGGCTGACAGATTTCTAAGACCCCTTTGTCACAGAGGTCTTAAAGTAATTCACTTCACAGACTTTCACATTCTTAACGAAACACGAACACATGAGCTTATGTACGACTTCTATGTAAACAAACAAGTAATGACGTATATTTTGCTGACCTCATATGCTTCACACATGTTGACCACAGCACAGTCTTTATTTTACAAACATAAACAAGGACTTTTGTCCGCCATGCCTCACCACACACACTGGTTGGTCATTGTCCACTCGCGTATGGACTTTGATCAGTTCGTCAATAACCAGACCAGGTGTGTATTTGACCACATGACCGTAGTGCTGGTTCACCCTAAGCCTTCAGCCTTGGCTGTTAAAGACGTAGTGACCCTGGAGTGGAAGGAGGGCAGAACAAGGCGTCCAGCTCGTCTCTCTCTGGGACAGACCAACACTTGTAACGACCTGTTCCCCAATCGGAAGTACGGCATGAATGGACGGGTGCTTACTGTCCTTTCCAAGATTTATTCCAAAACACTTTTCGATGCCACCTTTGACGAAAGCTCCAGGACAGTCAAGTACACAGGAATGAACTACGATATTCTTCATGAGCTTTCCCGGATGTCAAACTTCAGCTACATTTTTAAACCTCCACCAGAGGAAACTTCCAACGTTACCTGGCCAGACGCCCCTAGAATGGTCATGAATGGAACCGTTGACATTGCGTTAAACTTGTGGCCTAATTACAATGACTCCCAAAACAAACTGAGAATCTTATATCCTATTCTGTTCGAGCATGTTATAGGCATTTTCATGCCGCCTCTTGAAAATGATACATTGTCCATGTTTCTATTATGTCCTTTTCCGCCAATAACTTACGCTTTTCTTGGTACATGTGCTCTCTTTGTTGCTGTTCTTTACATATTTACGGAACAAAGTTTGCAGACAATTCAAGTTGGAATGTTTACACGATCGTGCTTCCAACATGACAGTCAATCAAATATATCTATTCCTTCAACCATAAGAGTGCTCGTTAGAAAATTTGTATCCATCTTGTCATCTTTGTTCATTTCAGTACTAAACCAGGAGAGTCTCCCCCGCCAGAGCCATGTCCCTGGTCACGTGATCCTGGGGGTGTGGAGCCTGGGCCTTGTGGTGTTCTACGGCATATACACCGCCTACCTGACCTCCAACATGGTAGCTGACCACACGTCACTTCCGTTCCACACCTACCAGGAAATGATGGCGGATGGAAGGTACTGGTGGGGAACTTCACCAGGGACTTCTATCAGAAAAATGTTTCAAACATCCAATAACAAGGAAATAAATCAATTGCATGCAAATCTAGAGGTAATTCCTTGGATCACTGACAAGGAATTCTTTCATACCACGCTACAGCGTATGCGGAACTACTGCGTTTTTATCTATTATGAGAATTACTACCAAATAAGGCTTAACGAATTCGATTTCCCTGCTAAGGAAACTACGAGAATAGTTTATATGAAAGAGAAACTTTTTACCGCTAACCTGGGATATTTGTTGAAACTGGGCAACGAATTGAATGCAATTCTTTCTGAGAACATAATGGCCCTCCACGATTCAGGCATTATCAACAAACTTTTCAATCATTACACAAGCTCAAACCTGAAGATAGAGACAGTCGCAGCCCATAAGAAAACCATACATTTTAATGACTTATCCGGACTCTTGATTTTAGTAGCTTCATTGACCTTCTTGTCCACAGTGGTTCTCGTTTTAGAGATTATTGCTTATAACAGGATTCGACAGGGTAAGGATTGGAAACAGAAACCACAGAGTGTCCATTCAAACTAGAGGAACGTGCTCTGATTGCCAGGATCCTTTAAGGAAGGATGACAAAAACGTTCCTAAACATCAGACAGAAAAGGGAGAACCCATGGTCAGAAAAACAACATTGTCACAAGGATTTGAAAAGTAGCCACTTTTCTCTGCTCGTCAGGAAAATTCATGTTGCCATTTTTTAATAGATAGCATTTATATAGTGCAAATCCACTGGGGTTCTCTATGCGCTTTACAATACCATTACATCCCTAGCACGATTTGATAATAAAAAAAAATGTCTCAGTAAATCGTTATTGTATCCATCAGAAGAAGAGTTAAATTGGAACCAAGATTATTTACAAGAATTCGACCGGTGCTTTGCAATGTTTGCCATTAATTTAGAGATTGGATCCACACACATAATGCGTGGAGCAACCTTTTTATATGTTTGTACGCTGATAGCTTAGTGCTCGTAATTATTATTTTGTCTGTCTGCAAATGGAGTAAATCCTATCCAAACGATACGGAAGAGTAGGAAATCATATAATCCCGAAATAAAATCGATATTTTTAACTTCTACCTCATGTTCATCTTTTGTTTACCCACTCGTTAAATACCACTTGTGTGTGTCCATTATATAACTAACAAGAACAATGTCAGTGTGTAGTCATGGACGTAAATGACATTATACTTCCATGCCAGAAATATATTTTAAATAACATGTGCTATCATGCCTGTTTACACATTTTAAGATAAGAGGTGCCAAGAAACGTATCATTTTTGCTAGTGCATCAAAGCCAGGAGTTGTTAGGACGGAGGCTGCAGTATTTCTGTTCTTCTTATTACATTTGAAGATACTTAGTCTTGCTCCACTTGAGAAAAAAATGTGCATATCAATTTTTCTTTTCCTTGGAAGGTTCCATCAGAGGATTTGTGTATAACATGGCTCAGTGTGTTTTATCAGAATGGCAGACTCTTATTCTAATCTGTATCACAATAGGGTTTTTCTTTACTGAAGCAGAAGAACACATGTTATGGGGAAATTCAAGCCAGCCAGGTAAAACTTTCCAAGAATCAGAATCGGATGGCGCAATTTTACAGCAGGATATGTATGATGTGCTCAGCCTTTGCCACGACAGCAATGGGGTTGTTGTTCTCGGGGACTCGGAAAATGAACTTGCTGACAAACTTACAAGACTCCTCGATGACAAGGGTCTTAAAGTAATTCACATCAAAAATAGTGAACTGCTTGACGAAAGTATAAAGCGGGATCTAGTGTACGAGTTCTATGCCAACAAACAAGTCATGACCTATATTCTGATGACGTCAAATCCTTCGGCCACTTTGAGGTCAGTCACGTCAGTTTTCTACATTAATAAGCAAGGACGTCTGTCTGCCATGCTTCATCAGGCACACATGTTGATCATTGTCCATTCTCCACTAGACATTGACCAGTTCATGTTCAACCAGACCAGGTATGTCTTTGACCACGTCACCGTAGTGATGGTCAATCCGAAGCCCTCCGGCCTAGCCGTCAGAGACGTGGTGACCCTTGAGTGGTGGGAGGACAGGATTCCCTCTGGGCAAAATCCACTCCTGTGACGATCTATTTCCAAACCGAAAGTACGGCATGAATGGACGGGTGTTGACTGTAATTTCCAAGAATTATTCACAACCACTTTTCGATATGACGTTTGACGACAGCTCAAAGGCATTTACATACTCGGGCATGAACTATGACATACTGAGGGAGCTTTCCCGCGTATTGAACTTCAGCTACATTTTTAAACCTCCGCCAGAGGAAATTTTCAGTCTCCAATGGGAAGTTATCCCTATAATGATTATGAACGGAACGAGTGATATAAGTTTGAACTTGTGGCCGAATTACAACCATTCCATGAACGAAATTACAATTACTTACCCTATTCTGTTCGACTACGTTACAGGTATTTTTATCCCTCCCACAGAATCAAAGACTATATCAACTTTTCTTATGTGTCCTTTCCCAGCCATAACTTATGTTTTCCTTGGCACGTGTGCTCTCTTCGTTGCTATGTTGTACGTCTTCACCGAATACGGTATGCTTAGAGCTCAAGATGGAATGCTAGTGAGACACACACTCGGCCGGGGGAGTCTTTCAAATATTCTTAATCTTTTTCACACAACCTTGACAGTTATCGGCAGGAAATTTGTGTCAATTCTATCTTCTCTACTAATTTCTGTGTTGAACCAGGAGAGTCTCCCCCGCCAGAGCCATGTCCCTGGTCACGTGATTTTGGGAGTGTGGAGCCTGGGCCTGGTGGTGTTCTACGGTATGTACACCGCCTACCTGACCTCCAACATGGTGGCTGACCACACGTCACTTCCGTTTCACACCTACCAGGAAATGATGGCGGATGGGAGGTACCGATGGGGAACATGCCCCAAGTCGTACGTTATTCAATTGTTTGAAACATCTAGTAACGAGGAGGTAGTCAATTTGCGCAAAAAGCTCGAGCTTGTCCCGTGGTTTGGTGACAAGGAATTCATTTTTGACACGGTACGGTTAATGCAGGACGATTATTATGTTGTTGTCTTTTACGAGAACTACTACCAACTGAGGCTGAGTGAGTTCGATTTCTCAGCTGATGACACCGCAAGAATCACCTACATGAAAGAGAAACTCTTTACTGCTAACCTGGGTTACATGTTGAAACGTGATAATGAGCTTAATGCAATTCTGTCTGAAAAAATAATGTCCCTCCACGGTTCTGGCTTTATCAAAAATCTTATCACCCTTTACACAAAATCAAATTTGAACGGTGAGGAAAGTTTTTCTCCGAATAAAAATATTATAGATTTTTTTGACATTACGGGACTCCTTGTTTTAGTAGCCTTTCTTATCCTCTTGGCTGCTATTGTTCTTTTTTTTGGAGATAGTAGCTTATTTCATGAGTCAGGGACAAAAAGATAACGAAAAGAAGCCATAGAAAGTCTTTTTTTCCCTCAAGAGTTAAAGGACTCTCATTCTAGGCGAACACCAAAGTGCCGCGACCTCGGCACCCAACATGGATTACTCACCGAGCTATAAACCGATGCCAACAGGAATCGCCCAAGTTGCCCACGATGGTAGACCACGATAAACCCGGCCGCCAGGGTTCGAACCCTCGTTCTTTGACGCGCGAGTTTTTACATCCTACCAATTGAGCAATCAGGCGACGTAAGAGACACAGAGAGAGAGAGAGAGAGAGAGAGAGAGAGAGAGAGAGAAAGGGGGGGGGGTGAGGGAATGGTCGTCTATATTCAGTAGGATAAGGAGTAGGAATGAAGTGTTGGCAGTTCAAAGTTGATTTGGTAACACGTGATTGTAACATTGGAAGTGATTGGTGCAGCAGGATGGTGAAAATAAAATGCTGGAATTTTTTTCTTCAATTAATATGTCGTAATGTTATTACTGATATGTTTATTTCATTTTATAACTAATCTACTTCATCATATTTGTTGAATTCAGCTGTCACACATGGGATGCTTGTTTAAAAACAAACAAACAAACAAGCAAATGAAATGATTCATCAAATAATACAGAGATACATTAGAAATTGCATGATGCAGTTTATATCCTTTGATTTTTGATCAAACGTTTTCTGAGTGAGATTCATCCATCCATGAAACAAACTCTCATTTCCCTATGTTTGTCATTCTTCTTTATCGGCATCACCTGCCAGTAAGAACACTGTCGTGCACTTTACATATTTTTTTATGTTATGAAGTGATTAAACTTGAAAAAAAATGTTTTGGTTGTTTTTTTCCCATTACGTCAGTGAATGTTTGGACAGAAATTCAAATGCAATTCAAATATCATACAGGGTGATTCAAAAGTCCTGTCTGGGTTTATTAATAAAATCATTGTGAAAAGATGAATGGCCATAAAAACAAACGGTTTTCTCAAGTTAAACATTGAACTTTGCAAATTTATTTTATACCGTATACAACCACAGATTAGGTGTGTCCCTTCTCTCTGATATGGCCATTGTTAAAAGCACTGAAAACCCATTATTTCGGTATACAGACTCTGATGCAGTTTGGATTTTTCTATTTCTTTTAAGTTCTTGACCGATGAATTGGAAGCTGTGGTATTCATGATCTTCCAATAAGTGAGCTGGCCCTCAAGATCACAAGAGTTAAACCCATATATTATGACGGCTTTCTTTGCGGTTTTACGAAAGACTTAGAGCATAATCCACCAATGCCGACATTGACAAACAACTTTAAGAGAAGCATCCAAACGACAACAGTCTTCGACCTACAAGTGACTACATCGCGTAAGTGAAAATTTGCAACGTCTACTCAAAACTGCAGTGGATAGAAATGACGCTTTTTCAGAGCATTAACCAAGACATGGCGATCTATAAATGCTATGGTATGATAAAAAATTCTTCTTTTTTTTTCACAGCAAACCGGTTTTTGTTGTTGTTGTTGTTGTTTTTTTTTGTTTTGTTTTTTAAAATTTCCCTTCATCTTTTGATCCAAGAAAAGGCCCAACAGGACTTTTGAATAATTCTGTATATTAGTCCAAGGGCATGGTTTTGTGATGCGGTGGGGGGGGGGGGGGGGGGGGGGGGGGGGGGGGGGGGGGGGGGGGGGGGGGGGGGGGGGGGGGGGGG